>JAHZMV010002031.1:0-10083 GCA_027743765.1 Coecobrya sp. COE2
CCATAATATGGATTCCATATTCAGAAAGGATATCCAAAGTAGAGTAGCTGTTTTCTTTATTGTTAAAATATAAGTACTATGTGTTATTCGTATTATGCGTCCAAAAGTGGTCTACCAAAAGTGTAAATTTGTCTGTTTGAACGGTTTAAAGTAAATGTTTGCGTAATGCGAAATGTTTTTTGTGAAACATGAAATTGAATGTTGATTGACCCTTAATTTTAAATTGCTCACTTCATCAAATGTATAAAGCGATATTTTACTATAAATATTTGATTTCATAAATTGAATGTGTTAATCTACACTTGAAAAATACAAAATATTTTAAATTTATTGACAAAAAAGCTTTTATTTCCGGTATCTGCATGGACCTTCAAAGTCGACTGTGCCATCCCAATCAAAAAACAGTTGCTTGTTGCACTGAAATAAAAAGAATTTTTTAATAAAATTATTCTGGGCCGATTAAACTTTTGAAAGTAATCAGTGTGTTATATAATTACAGCAGCACAAATGATTGGGGCAATCATGGTTTAATAATTGAAGCTCTCCGACTGCCATTAAATTTAAGGATACATGATGTATTTATATTTATTACCTGAGCTGCCATACAGAGAATGTGACACCTCTGAAACAAACAATAACGATATATGTTAGCCAGCAGTATTATTTTTGTTTATAAGTATTATCATTTATCATTAACGCAGACACTGAATATATAGCAGAAGTTGCGACATTATAGTTTGTAAAGAAATTCAGGTTTGAGCCTCTTAGTGGCATTTTAAACATTACACACTATGTTGAACGTCTGTTCGCCAGCTTTAAAAATGTTCAGGGTAATGAGATATTTAACGGATATGGTTTGTTATCGGAACACTGCCCAATAAAAATTTCGGAACAATAAAAAATTGTATTGAAACGAGTGGCAAACGGAATTCATTTAAGATTGTTTTGCAAAAATTGAAAAAAGATAAGACGCATCATTCATAGACGCATCATACGCAAAGACGTAAGCCTTATTTGATGAATATAATCAAAACGTAATAACCGTTGATGTCCATCCGTTCCGCAAACATAAAATGGGTTGCACCAAGCAGTCCAACTCTAAATTCTTCCTCTGGAACTGATTATTGATTACATCGAGTACCACAATTTGTCGGATTTTATTGCAACGGTCCCAATCAACAGTAGAACAATTTCCACCCCATTCCCTTCGAACATTTTGATCCTCGGGTGATAACAGATCAAATGGATCTATTTCCTCCTCTTTGGTTGCCCCCACCGCCTTCGATGGGGATCTAGGGGGTGGACCGGCTTCTGTAGTAGCACATGAAAATCTTCTCCTGCCACTTGATTCATTGCAATAGGAGGATGATCCAACTCGCGCACAACAAAGGTTTTGTTTGCATTCTGAATGATTTCAATGTAGACATTATTACCTGAGCACACAAGGAAATATGATTAGGTTCAGTGGACCGAGTAAAATGCACTTATTATTTATTTCCTTTCCAATTCATATTGCACAAGTTTACTAGAACGCATCACTTACTTGTGGCGTGAGAATATTTTATGAAGGCAGCTTCATCTCGAGCCAGTTCAGCAGGCTTCTCCTCTTTCCCCCTATTCCTTATAAGAGTTCTAATTTTCTTCAGACAGGACTGGCTAGGACAAGCATGAAGTAAAATACTAAGGAAGATTATTGAAACAATTAGCGAAGTTCTAGAATTCATGATGGATTAAAAGTCGTGACAAAACAGGGTAATGCCAATGCTCGCCTTTTATGGTCAATAGTGTGCACTATTATAGCTATCACAGTTATAATTTATTATAATTTCTCTGCAGTGAACAACAAGATTAATGCAAAAAATAAAGTGCACTTTTTAAAGGATGTTCATTACTAATATGTAATGCCATACAAATGCATGCACAAAATGGCATGCATAATGCTTTCTTTGTGTACTCCTGCAAACCAATACAAGAAGAGTGAACTTCACTTCAATAACGCTCCATGATTCATGCTTTGATCATGCTGATAAAATTTAGTAGAGTGCTGCAAAAGCGTCATATATTACGATAGCAAGGCAGCAAATGTGACCAGAGGTGATCAATTAGGAAACTTGACATTTGACATTCATTAAGTTCATTCATTTCCATATAGCTGATTCTTGTATGTGTCTCATAAATGTTCAAGAAATTCTTAGACGGTGATAATAATGCTTTTACATTCACAATTCCCATTAATATATTATGCAGCACGAAGATGATAAGTAATGTCGCATTAAAATAAACTGTGAGATCATAGAACTGTGATTATACTCACCGCACCGCACAACACAGTGTACGCTCGTGTGCATCTCAGATCGCGGTTACAAAGTTACAAGGGTAGATTCTATTGACAAAGTTGTTTTAGTAAGTTAGCAGAAGCAGCTGAACAGTGGAACAAAGTACACATCAAAAATGTGTCACATGGAGATGATGATTAGTGAGCGCTTAAAGAATTTTACGGGTTAGTTTGCATTCTCACTCGGCACCACCACAGCCAACAAAATACACAACCAGTGTTGTCTGCACTGGAGAAAATCAACATAATCGAATTAAAATGTTATACATGCATATTATAAGCTCATCATCAGTTTTAAGGGGATTTACGACATATTCAGCAGCACAATTCTGCGAGTTAAGGGCAAACATCTTGACCTTTACTTTTTCAACAACCTTGTGTCTTGTCTGCAAAATGAGGATTTTTGTATCTGTGGTTTAAATTATATTTGTATATTTTACGTTAGTGCTAAAGGTTTACGGTTCATGTAATCAAAGATTTTTTTGTGCTCTTTGTGCTAGCTACGTTTGTTGATTAAAATCGGCTTTTTACTAGTTGATATAAATCATTTTTTCGTATTATGCAAGTAAAGAGGATATTATATCCATAGCCTCTAACCGGCCGTAAACGCTTAGAATTTTTTCATGGTCAACTGGTTAAACCCAAAAAATGTGTCTGGAGCAAAGAAGCGTATAATAATATTAATGAAAAGAACTGTTTTTTATTTCCACGTCCTACAATGATGATGGTGTGCTGAAAACAAAACAAACAGGAAAATATGTGGATGAAGATAACAAAAATGATTATATTGGTACAACAGCTACCTATAAGCACATACTTTTACATAAACTCTCAAAAACTAGCCTGTTCAAGCTTGTGCTTGCAATTTGGCTAAAACGGCAAGTTAGTTTTTTGGCAGCGCATATTATATGAATGGAATTAGATTTTATGCAAAGTCTCGTGCAAAAGCTGTTTTAATTACAGCTTATTATTAACTCTGAGTTCTACGGTAATGGAGATTTATTCTACTTTCTGTCTGCTCACTGGCATTGATACATTTTTCTTTTTGCATTATGGAATGCTTTATGCCAAAGCGGTGTTGGTGATGACTGACGGATGGGATGAAGACGTAGTCTGTGAGTAGAAAATCTAGAACTGACGGGTAGATTTTGACTATAAAGTAAATAGGATAATAGACAGCGACTGATTCTCTCTTGTTAAAAAACATGACGTTGTTAGCCCACGCAGGCTTTGACTTCAGTACAATGATTCTTGTAGGTACTGAACCGAAACCATTTTCAAGTTTTACATGTTTAAAAAAAGAAATTACTTCCTTGGGGGAAATTCCGAAAAGTAATAAATTCCGTTAGTAATAATATTTTTAATGTAAGTTGGAAACTTAATATTTATTAGAAACATGTCATACATTATGTGTAGGTAGTATACATGTAATAATATATTATTATGAACATGAATCGTTTGCACAGTCAGATATCACATAATTATTGCGTTAGCGCAAAAAGTATTTATGGTTTGCTTTTAATACTGCAACAGGTACGTATTTGTAAAAAAGTTTAGGTTACGTATACTTTTGTTTGTAAATCTGGTATCGATAATCTCAACAAAGTATGTAAATAGTCTTGAGGTCTACTCTAAAATTCCAACACTCCTTGCAAGGTTGCAAAAATCTACAAATATGTAAATCTCGGCATCATAAATAATATCAAATGGAATGGACGATGAAATTTCCAGATTATGACTGAATGAATATAGGTACATTATTCCTGTCGTGTTTCACCCCTGTAGTTTTAGTATATCACAAAACTGACTCTTTATCTTATTTTAACAAAATTCCCCAAAAATAGATTTTTTCTATTTTCGTAAGATTGGAATTCTGCAATCTCCTTCGTGAGACACAAGCTTTTCATAGTTCATCCTGTAGTCCACGTTGCACTGGAATTATAAGTAATAAAAGCACAAATAGTAAAAATTGTCCAAATCACGACTTTCATGTAGACACAAGCTTTTCATAATTCATCCTGTAGTCCACGTTGCACTGGAATTATAAGTAATAAAAGCACAAATAGTAAAAATTGTCCAAATCACGACTTTCATGTACATCCGTTTATAAAATGACACTGGTAAAACCCATACCTGACTCATGCAAAGCATGTGACAACCTAAAAAGGTCATTCAAAAATGATTAACAAGAAATTAAATATTAGCACATGCAATATTTTCATGAAAATTTATGCACAATTTGTATGATATGTTTACATACGTTCAACGGTCCATCCGTTTCTTAAACAAAGAGTATTTTTCGGACTTTCCGCACATTTTATTTTATGATGCTTCACTAGAAACTTGCCCGGATTGTGCTTATCCGGCACCAGGTAATCCCCTCCCCAAAATTCTATCCGACTACAGCGGTTCCAATGTGAAAAATCACATTCGCCACCAAATATCCTTTGGATCATTTTATCCCTTTCTGTCGACACTGTCGGTTCAGGTGGTACGAATAGTAATCGGGGCTCCGCCAATTCCAAAGGCTTTCCTTCGGCATCCTCAGTCTCACCCACTTTAGGTGGTGCATCTACTTCTTCTTCACTTAAATGCTGTACTACGTGGTCACCATCCTGGGCTAATTTTGCCGTAAATTCCGATGATGATGATGAAGGTGCACTGTTTGCTACACCGGTTACATTTATGCTCTCATTCTTTGTACTCAAGCCTTGCTGATTGTGATGATGATGTAGCGATTTTCCATGTCTTGACTCGGTTATAACAATCTCCGTCTCTGTCACGTTTTCATTATTCACAATGGCAGGCGGATCTGTATCAAGCGACAAGTTAGGTGTAGGTGCCAAACTACTATTTTGCGGATCTTGTGTCGTTGCACTTGTCACAATATTTGCTATATCTGATGTCGTCAATAAACTGGTACTGGTGGTCATATCCTGTAAGACCGGAGTCGGTTTTGTAGACGACGTAGGCACCGCTGCAATCTCAAAAAATAAAAGGAGGGGCATCAGTAAAATTCCATGCCCTCCGAAACAACTCATATCAACGGTCAGCTTCATTTTGGTTTTTAATGCTGATTTGTGATCCCGTTCTCTCTGTGGGAAGCGAAGAACTTGCTAATTTCCCGTCAGATTGAGAACTGATTCTTTGTTTTGGACTGAAAGCCATTAAGACTATTTATATGAAATTCATTTTTAATGTACCATCAATGAATGAAGGAATGAATGAATTGAGTGCAAGTCAATTCGTAAAAGACTAATTTAACGTATACAACTGTGGGAATTCCAGCACTGCTTGCAACTTTAATTGCGCGGTTGAGAAAATCTGATAAAATGCATACACGTAAAAATTACAGCTACATGGCTTTATCTGTATAATCATCTCAATGTTTTAGAATTTGGGAGTTCCCATTCCATTCAAACATATCTATTTGTTACGGGTAGCTACACAATTTCAGTGTTGTTGAGGTACAACTGAATAATTGCATAAAAATAGCAGGCTATCTATACACATGGATCTCCCCCGGCGTGTGTACAGAACGAGTAAATGAACAAATATACTTTATTCGTTAAAAATATCTTCTGTGTAGTTAATAAGGGGTCGTTCGTAACTTTTATTCCGAAACCCAACAAAAAGCTCATAAAAATTATGTGCTACCTATCAGTAACAACTCATCAAGCAAGATTATATGTACATCAAGCCATATTAGTATTATGCATTTTCTGATCCATCTCGAGCAGTGGCGATGAGTGACCATCAGCATCATCCGCGGAAAAACTCCATTAGAGCTGAAATTGGGATTGGTAACCAAAAAAATGAAAACGATTTCCGTTCGCGGATCAGATTAAATTAATACACACAATTACATATTAATTTTTATTACTCTCGAGTTCATTTAATCAATGCCACACATTCACATAATACATAAAAATGCAAATACTGATGTTGTGGGTAAAATAACAACTAGCAGGTGAACAAAACAATAAAAATATTGTGCAAATTATCAATGATAATCTGACATACTTTACAACACCCACACGTCACAATTACACTGCAATCGACATTGGACATCGTGCATATTATAAGCTTACTAGACAGCTACTATCTACATTATATATACAAATACAATAAGTCCATGATGATGTGATGAGCTACCTCATCCAAACCAAAAACCAATTGTAAAAAATAGAAAAAACCAGTAAAAACCTGCTTTTCATACTTCTGCAACTACCACTACATTTTCAGCCTTTGTACATTTTACATGTTCAGAAAAAGCAGCACAATAATAATCAAACATAAATTATGCCAAACTGCACAACTGAAAACTGGTGCAACAAACACAAGTCATCTTTTAATCTTGTTTTTAAATTGCAACTTTGAGTCTACACTCTCCATTTTTCAAACGAATTTCCCCTTCTGGACATTTTAGCTCTTTCAATCCAGCAACAAGACTCTGGTCGGATAAAAATGGATCCGGTTTAGTTGATGCTTCATTGGTACTTGTAGTGGTACTTGTATCTCCTACGTCACTACTTCCGGTTTGATCTGGACATTTCGTAGGTACATTTTGCTTATTTTTTTGACGATTTCTTGTCATCCTCAACCATTTGTAGAACTGTTGTATGGCTTCTTGAACGCGTTCCTCTTCGGTTGCCGTTGAACCGGAACTTGGTAAACGTGAACGTAAGTCGCTTTCAAAATCAGAATTTCGGTCATCGATTTCTGAGTTCGGATGGTTAAGAGGTAGCTGCGTCCTTTGAGTTGATGGCGATTCCATTCGGATAGAGCCATCTTCAGAAGACTGCAAGCTCTTCATTTCATCCAAACTTGGCCATTGGTTGTGGCTGCTGGAAATTGCCGATGAGGGGCGATGGTGAGTCTTCCTAACAGGGAGAACCTCTCTATCCGCATATTCGTAGGCTTTGTTATTTGCTGACACAGGTATCTCAATCTCATCTAAAGAAAAAAGTTTATCATGACATTTATAAATGTGCTCAAACCAAAGTTGTGTGTTATCAAGTCACATTCACTAACCAGGGAAAAATATTTTTCCGGTACTGTCATCCTCTAATCCTGATCTTTCCGCCAAACTGGGCATGATCTCCTGCTGCTTATTCGGAAATACAAACTTTTCATATTTGATCTCCGGATATCTTGTCTGTCTATAACTCCAACTATTTTTCGAATAATAGCCCTGACGATAGTTTGTTAGAGTTGGTACCGGTAAAGAGAAGCACTGTCGAATCCCTAGCCATTCCGTGCAATAAAGTATACATATCATCCACACTGAAGTTAGCATCTCCATCCTTTTGGCGATATACTTGCCCAACTTCCAAGCTAGAAGTCATGCAGGGTTATCCAACCCAAATTTTCAATGCAAAACTTTTATACTGCAAAACTTTCAGTGTTCAACCGACTTTCCAATGTTCATATGCAATTGTGACATTAAAAATAATTTTTTCCTACAAACACAAATAATGTATGTTCTCAGTAAACTGATTCACCGCGTCACTAACCGCAAATGGAGAGCGTTGACAAATTATTGACACCTAACTAGACAAAACAAGCTAGATGTGCACTTCCTCTGCATGGACACAAATTTCTTGTGGTCTGCACAAACTAAATCTGGTTCATGTAAAACTCAAACTCTGGTCAACCAGAAATGATTCTTTCTAAACATAGATAGTACGACCGCTTGAACAATGAACGTAGCTAATGGAAAGCAAAACCGTGACTGTTTTTGCAATTTCTCAAGACAAACCTATTCACTAACAGTTTTGATGAGTTTAACTCTTCTTATGTATTGGTCAGACCACAAATGTACATGGATTCCATTAGATAGCCGAGGACTTTCTTAAGTGATTTTTTTCATATCACTTTATTTAGACAAATATTGGGATACGTATGTACATAATATGAGTAGGTATTGTATTGTATGCATCGTGGTGATGCTCTACTTTGTTCATCCTGTCCAACCAGATATGTGTATACGGTTATGTATCAGAGAGACTTAATTGGACTCTTAAAAATGACGTCACGAGAGTTCATATTTTATACACTGGACAATTTTTTACTTCATAGGATGGCTTCACCTTGTTCTAGTCAGCATTTTGTTGCTACACGTATCCAAAATTCAGATAGATGAGATGCGCAAAGGAAAACGCAAATCACGTCAGCAGCCAAATATTAAACTATCATACACCTACCTGAAAAATATATTGATAAAGCATTCAAGAAAATCCCACATGAATTGATAGTGGTGCGCCCGCTTATTCGAGCTCGACAATACCCTGCCCTGCAGCTTGACAAAATATATAATAATACCTTTAACGTCAATTTTTTCGCTGGTAATTGAAGAAAAATCACTTTATTCGCATATGCGTATTACTTCTAGCATGCAAGTGATAAGAAAATCTGGTTTTATATTTTATAACGTATGTTGTTGTAGTGTTTTCAAATATGGGAGAAGAAGGACAGGAAAATTATAGCATAATCATATTACTACTCATACGTCTATGTGGCCAGGCCATTCACGCAAATGAGAATAACAGGTGTTATGGGGTTGAAAAGCGGTAATGATATACGTGCATCATCACATAATTTATCATTCAAGTAAGTAACAACAGCAAGAAGCACAGCTAGATTTGCGGAAAGCGAGAATTAATAGCTCGAAAATTACATATCCCGCAGATTCCAGCATTGTCGAGAGATGCATGAAATCCAACGCTGATTACGAATGACAAAAAGGTTACAAACAAGCATGATTACATCATCAAGGATAATACTTATTTTATGGATTAATCATCAGATTGATGTAGAGGGTCAAAAATTAAATAAACCCCGTTCATATTTTTTTCTAATTTCATCTTTCATTTTTCTCTGCTCACACCTCAAAATCTTGCGTAATCATATATGTTTGCGCAAAATAATTCCGGTTGAAGGTATGAATTTCTTTATAATGTAATTCAAGGACAATTGATAAACAATCCGTGATATACGAGAATCTACGTGTCTTTTATTTATTAAACCCTCTACCTACTCAGTGCGTGATGCAGTGGGAATGATTCAACTTGTAGCACCGTCCCACCACAATCAACCCCCCATTGTCGAGATTCAATTTGGCAAAATTTATTGAAAAGACGGTATTTTAAAATAACGATACATTACTCATTAAAAGTAGCAGACAGATGCTTATCGATTACCTTAATTGACTCAGACTAAACCCCAGGCGTACAAAAAGGTTCATTACCAAGAATCTAAATGATGATTAACGAAAACAAGTTTTATTATTTTTTATTATAATATTAAATATAAATAATGCATAGGCCATACATAGAAATTTAACAATAATATGAAATGTTGTTTATAATTTTTATAAATATTATTCTCAATCAATTACATGATCCAGTACAACTTCAGATATGTACTTTCATAAGTGTTATGTGCTTAGGTACGTATTCTTTGATTACTTGAACATAAACTTGACACAGGATTTTACACGTTGAACGTATCGGACAGCGGAGAAGGAGGATCTTCATGCATAATTCATCTTTAAGAAATCTTTCAATACAATCTTCTTACTTCACCGAATTTTTAAAAACACAACATCCAAAATGTCACGAATTGCCAGCCATGAATTTCTCCTGGCAGGGCTCATCATCAATGTTTTTGATTACATTTGAGCATGCACGATTCTTTGTGTTAGAATGTTTGCGGTTTTACTGTTGGAATTCCCAGTTCTTTAATAA
>JAHZMV010002032.1:0-11122 GCA_027743765.1 Coecobrya sp. COE2
TTGAACCTATTATCATGGTGTCGACTCCACAACGGTTGTTTCTGTACAAGTCCTAAGTCCCCTGTAAACTCGTAGCTTTTACCGTAATTTCCGGCAGCGTATCCAGTGTAGACCATTGACTCCATTTCCAAATTGGCATATCGCTACAAATTGCAATGATGGTAAAACGGAATATTATATACTTGTTCATAAAATGAATTTTGCACAAATTATGTCTTTTCTTCATCCAAGTTCTACCTTTAATTTGTACTCAAAGAGAAGTAGTACATGAGCAGCTAAAACGGACTCGTCCTTTAGGGGGAATGTGATATCAATTTCCAAAAAATCTTTCATTGCGTCGTAATTTATATCGGGCTCCCGGGACTAAAAAATCACGAAATTCTAACAGTCAAAATAATTATTGAAATAACGAAAAATATCACTAGAATGTGATAATTTTTTCATACTCTAACGAAAGGAAAGACTTTGCTGTCCACCATAGACCTCAGTCCAGGAAATGATGTCCACACTAAATTTTCAGACGTGCCATTTCCATTCTTCACTTCTAAGATTGTTAAAGCTTGGTGCTTGAACAAAACGTGGGGTTGCTCCCGAAATGTTTCCAAAATCAACCAAAATCCTACAAGAATGGCATAAAAATTAATTACCCATTTTACTGATGAACAAATTTCGCACAATGAAAATAGGTAGGTATGTACATAATTTTCATTATTACCTTGCATTCGATAGCATATTAGATACGGTATAACGAGACATAAAATTCCTACAATAAAATTGAAAAGTGTTGCCTTCGACAGGAAAGTACTAACGTATCGAACACGCACAGGTTCCGTGTATGTCGTTAACAATGGCATTGTTCACATTGACTCTTTCTCTAAACGCTACGTTAATAATGTCTGTGCAATGTAGTAACGTGAAATGTGTAAAACCGTTTAGACAAGAATATATCTAACCTATTTTACGTATTCAGATTACACATGCCTGAAAAAACTACAATAGAGCAGAAAGGGAAGATGTACTAAAAAGAAAGCCTTTCACTGTCACGGATCACAAGCAATACAATAGAATTTACTCAAATTATGCTGAATTCATAATTCATCTTTGCTCTTTATGCAATTCTACAATAAAATATGTATGATAGTTTGATTGAAGAAAGACAAGCAACAAGGCGAAGTCCAGAATTGCGAAGTAGATTACATTTTTACTGAGTTTCCATGTCAACGAGATGGTATACAAAGCAAAGTGTTTGGCTTCGCGTCAGAAAGAAATTCAATATTTCATGGAAATTTTTAACCCTAGCCCAAAGCGTGCTTGTGCTTTACCCCTTCCAAAATGCAATTGCATTATGCAACCCTTCCTTCCGTCATTTTGCTATGAGCCGAATAAGAAGAAAGCATATTGTATTCCTAGTAACGGACACGACCAATTTCCCACGACAAATATTATGATTTGCATGTCATGGGGTGTTATGAATAGTTTTGAGTGAAAGTTCTGTATGTTTAAACCAATAATACGTCCAAAAATGATTCATTTTTAAAAATGTTTTCTGATTTTACTTCCGTTATTATATATGCAAAAATCTTATAATATCATATAATATATTATGGACAAGTACATACATTATAACATGAATAAAAATTATCATGATTAATTCTACATCCTTTTTAGCATATTTTGTATATTTATCATACATCAAATATTACACTGTCAGTTACATTGTTTACACAACTTTAACTTCATATTTTCTCTCTAGTAAAAAAAATTCTAATAAGTATATAGCGCTGCTGTTCTTGTATGGTAGTTTTTAGGTTTTCAGTATCTGCAAAGAAGAGTTTTTTCTCTCTCGTATATATTTATAGTAATGTAGGTAGGTTTTTCTTTTCTTCCTAAACATTCTCTTCATTTTTTCGTTAATAATAATAATTATTATTACTACTTTAAGCAAAACAGTCGACCCTTTACTTCTTGTTACTTTTAGTTCGCCTGACATATTTTTTATTACGCGATGATGATGCCCTTGATCTTCAGTTTTTTATTTATTTTTCTCTAAAATGCTTACATTTTACACACTAGCGAAGTTTATATATGCATGCTTTAAAACACTAAATAAATTAAAAATAATGATAAGTTTAATAACAATTCAAATAAAATTATTGTTATCGTTAGGATAGTATATATTGACATGTGTAAATACTGTGTTTTGTGAGTTTCAAACTCCGATGATGTTGAATTAAGACTAATAATAATAATAATAACAAACGCTACAAAATGTGATGGATGATCAGTGATGATAAATACGGGCTATTGTGTTTAAATAGTGATTTTTATAAAAATTAAGCTTGATACTTTTTACTCTTGGTTAAAAACGACTTAACGAAACGAACTACTTTGTTAAATTTTCTCATAATAAAGCTGATGAGCCCAGCAAAAAACCATTTCTTGTTTAACTATAATAACAACTAACAACCGGAAACAAAAATATATAGTAGTAATAGTTAAAAAGAAACTGTGATGTAGGTTTAAAATGATCAGCTACCAGTACACCGCATCACTCCAATCGTGAAACACTTGGACAGAAAGTATAAAATAAATATAATCTTTATAACAAACAAAACAATCAGTACAGTTACTACAATGTTTATAGTCTTGTTGTCCAGCCGTAATATTTTCAGGTATTTAAGTTACGCTCGGTGTTCATTCCACTTGTCAGACAAACAAGCACTGTGTTATAATCGTGATGATTCTTCAATCATTCATTGTTAATATTAAAAGCTACTTTTTTGTACAATAAGAGAATATCATATTCAAACCGTTTAAAAAATCGTCCTTTGGTTGTTCAAGGAGCAAACATCCATATATCGTCGCGAGCAAATTTAACTTAAGACGTGATGATTTGGACAGCACGCTCCTTTTGCTTATCTTCTTTTCTTTCTTCGTTTCATGCAACATCTCCCTTGTTCTTCAGCTTCCGTTTGCTTTACAATAATATTGTTTACAGTAATGTACAATGCGATTTATACTGACACTATATCATATTATCATAATTAGTATTGTGTATTTAGTACACTGTACAAAGACCATATTTATAGTGTTTTTATGTACGTCAATATTAACAAAACTGGAAAAATGCGACCATTTGTATATATCATAAAGTGTGTTGTGTAGTACTGTATATTATGTTATATTTAATGTATGTTACAAATTTTAACCTGATAAGTTTCTGTACAATCTAGTGAAAATACATACAATACATACAACGGTACAGATAGTACAGTTAGCTAAATACAGTAGATAAACTTTTTATGCAGATACAAATGTAATAATATAATATTAACAACCGTTGTCTGTCTATCCTGTTTGTTAAAACGAGCCCTTTTAAGTACCCTTTCCACAGTTAAAATATAAATGCAGGCAATCCGATGAAGAAACCATGCTGCGCATTGATGCGATAGGCAGCCGTCACTATAAACACTCACGTCAACACTCGCCTATTTATGTTTTCACTTTCTAAAAGTAATAATAGTAATAGTAACATAACAAAAAACGTTAATAACTTTTATAAATGCAAAGTATTCCTTGTTAAAAATCCTAAATAATTATCTAAAGCTACTGCATTGGTTCATCAACAGGTGTAGGGGTGGGAACTGCTGGAGGTGTGGATGCAGACGCCATTGAGTTCGGCGTGGAGTTGGAAGCGCAAGTTGAGTTTAGACCTGTTGATGACATGGAGGAAGTTGTTGTCTTCTCTGACTCTTGTACTGAATTGGGATTTGGTTCTGACGAAGCAGAGGATGATGACAAGGTGGTAGTGGTGGAAGCAGTACTGAGTACAGTTTGTTTTACTTCCTCCCAGAATTCATCATTATGTCGAATTTTCGGTACCCAGCTTCCAACGGTTTCCTGAAATAATATGAAACAAAGATTCCGTAATGTGTGTGTTTCTTTCCTAGTATTGGAATGTACAAAAGTACTTTATGACCACTTACGATAATTTTGTCAATTTTCCCAGTTGATAAATCATTAAGTTCAACCAAACCTTTATTTTCCCTATAAAATTGAACTAATGAACCCTGTAAACAAGAACAAATGTTAGCATATTTAATACTCATAAATAAAACTTGTACATCCAAGCTTTCAAATTGTCAAAAAATAATTACCAATTGGAGTAACAGTTTTTTCGTATCTAAAGTATCTGAAGGGTACGTTTCGTAGTCAATGTGCATTGGTCTGCCCATTTCCAGTGGACGGTTTTCATGTGGAGGCATCACCCAGAAAAACTGAACTGATGACCGGTTGTAATCTTCTTGATTTGAGTAACACGTAGGTGCTGTAACGGAGAAAATAAAACGTTAGAACTTTATCCTGTCCATAAACTGAGAAGTTACAAACCATAATGAAACATCAATTGTTGTAGCAAAAGTAGGATGCTTACAGATAATAACTCCAATGCAAGGAATGTATGCACTTTCAGATGCGCCTTTCATCATGACCTGATAATCCAGCTGACGAGAGATATCATCTTTGGAAGGTTGAGGAGGTGATCTGGGATGTGAATGGTACCTGTGATAGAACAAAATAAATGATGAAGATGGTATCGACTGAAGCAAGAAGAACCTTCACAATCTTCGCTGTTCGTTGTAACTTCTAATCGCACTAAAAATTAATGCTGAACTTACCAACCAACGACGTCGTGCCCTAATCTTTGAATTTCCAGTGCTATCCTATTTCTTTCAGTATCGCAGTCTATTGAACTTGAGTTTGGCATTAGCACACGACAGGGATGAACAACCTCCATTTTCAGACCTGTAAAAATAAATATTATTAGCATGTGGACCGATAAGAAATTGCTGAGAATCAGGGCTCAGATAAGCACGCATATTTTACTCACAGTTCTCGTCACTACTCCAGTGACCGGATATATAACCGACAGTTTCTGCGTTGGTTATATTACAATGCAAATCTGCTAAGGCAAGAGCTTCGGCAGACATTCTGACGTAAAAAGGCTGCAGTCGCTCAATATCCTTGAATTGGGTGCAAGAGATCAAAATCTAGGAAAAATAACAGATCAAGAAATAATTAAATCTGAATTTCATACAGCTCACACTGGTCAATTTTTTAAGACAAAACCAAGAAATAAATTACCTTTGCTCCAAGCTGCTGAGCAGACTGCATGGCAGGGCTACTGTCAAAATGCTCACCGAACTTGAGAACACAATAAGAGTCCCCTTACATCATCTGAGTTATCCGATGACGAAGTTCCATTAGCTATATTCTTAAGATCAATCGATCCTTCCCGCAGTCTTTTAAACCAGACTGTTTTATAGTAATCTAACTTTAAACCTGTTAAAAGCAAATTTAACCCATCATTAACGTTTACATTTCCTGTAACACATAGGCATTACATTTGCACAAGGAAAAATATTGTCAAATGAGTTACCTCTATATAATAGACCATACAGTGCATTGTAGTCATTAAAAAGTTCAACTGAATCATTAAATCATTATATTTCTGTGACAAATTTCTACGCACGTGATATTCCAAACTCATTGTTCCTTCTCCCGGTTTTAATATGCCAGCAGCAAGAAGCATAGGTAGTGTCACGCTTCGTTTTGTTAAAGGTGGAGCTGAAAAATTAAGAACTGGTCCATTCGCTGTTGTTGTGGTTGGAGTGGAGCTTCCAGCAGAAGGGCTGTTGTCATTATCCCCTGATTCTGACTTCTTGTCTATCTCCGTTTTACAAACCACCTCATCGTCCGTTTCATTCTACAGAAAAGCCAAACACACATTAAATTTACATTTTTGATCATTGATCATCCCATCAACTTTAACAAACATTCATTCAGAACAAATTTAATTATCACAAACCACATGATTGGGTCCATTCGTTAAAACGTCCGTGTTATTAGTCGTTTCCACTGAATTAGTTTCAGCTTGTGTAGGAGTATGTGGTGGTGACACCGAGTTAATTTTATTTTCCTGGTCGGATGACGAGGAAGGCGTCGGGGGTTTGGATGAGCTATTGTTGGAAGTCGAATTAGACCTTCTAGTCGACGACTTGGAAAGTCTCGCCATTTTCGGTGGCGGGGGAGGGGAAGGCGGTGCTGAGATCACTGTTGTTCGAGTGAGCATTATTATTGTTACTGATAGTTCCATTATTTTCTGTTCTATTGTTACTTGTACTATTATTATCAGTATTATCGTCCACATCCATCATTTCACACTCATCCCGTTGGTCAACAGCCATTTTCATTAAATTTTTATTATTATTTTCCACCGCTTCAGAAGAAACCTCCCCGTCCATAATACTCTCTCCCACTAATTACTCTGCTAATTAACAATAATTTTTTCTTCAATACCACTTTCCAATCTTCTCTCACCAAAAAATCTGCCAACAACTTGTCTCACCACCCGGCATACAAATTTTCTCTCCACTCCGCAAAAAATCACCTCAAAACGCTTTCCCCCACAAATTTGCCAAAATGACAAATTTCCTCACAAAATAGTGTTTTTTCCAAGCACCTCAAAAACTCTTAAAAAAGTTCTACAATCTCCTATAATACAGTTTGCTTTCACTTGCAAATCCATTATTGCACTTTGGCCAATTAAACAAACCATCTTTCACCTGACTCACCATTTTGTTTACATTTCAAACCATATCATCTGTTTCACTTCCAAAAACAATCCGAAAACCACTTGACTCGCAAAAAAATCACACCATTTCACAAATTTCTCGCAGTTCTTCCACTTTCCACACAAATTTTCTTTCCTCAAAACAAAATTTTTCGCAAATTTTCTTCCAATTTTTTTTTCAGCAACAACCCCACCAAGTTTTGCAGTGACAAGAGGTGTCATTCATTCCATTGTTTAGCCGTGAGCAAAGGGAAGCGTACCGAAAGTGTTGCGATTTTGAGCCATTTTTCGCACAAACTTCCCGACACTCTTGGTACTCCCGGAAAGCTCCCACTTTACACTCAATTTTGGTCACAAGTTTGACAAGTTCCACTTGACCTTGTGCAACTGTTTGGGTCAAAAACCCGGAGAAACTGATGGATAGGGTTGGAAAATTTAGCAATTTGAAAAGCAGAGCTGACTCCCGCAAAACGGGTCTGTTGCTTTGACCGCCATGGATTTTAGTAGGGTTTATGGCTTCTCCTCATATCTGGGAGCCTATTGCCCCGTCATCATTATCAAATAGCGAGAAGCAAAAAAATAAAGCCATTCTACATAAAAAAAGCAGCTGCTGCAGCTGTCCCTTTTGCATCCATTGCATTTGTGCTTCATTCTTGCATACCTGGTTTGTTGGGCTGCTGCTGTGCCGCTGGCTCCTCTGCCCCGTCATCCCAGAGCTTCTATAAAAAAAAATATAGCGAGTTTAGTCTATTTCTTTAACACTTTTATGTATGCAATGATGATGAAAGGAATCAAGAAAAAGTTGCATCCGGCCGGCTATAAGCTAAAATGGGCTAGCTTCTTTTTTATGCTTATAGCTGGTAATAGATGGAGGATTTGAATATTTTCTCAAGATATTATGCTATTTCAGATGAGAGGTGGATGGTGGAGGTGGATGGAATGGCTATCAGTGAACCACTCTAGAAGTGCTAGTAGTGGTGCTGGTTGGTGTAGGATTTTTTAACCCTTTTTTATGTATTTGCATACTTGTATATAAAGTCAAGTGGAAGAGTTGATGTTGCTGTGCTTGCAAAACGAGCAGTCATTGCATAAAGCTTATTAAATTAAATGATACCTTTGCATGCAGTCAGGAGCAGAGGAGCAGTATGCAATAAAAATTGCATGTAGTCATTGTTCTTTGTTGCAATTTAGTTGGGTTCCCACGGTCGGAAACAAGCTGGGGAAAGGAAATCATGGGGAATGAGGATGGTATAATATGAGGTGTATGCATAATATGAAGTGCGTAGGGGATTTTAATTAACTTTCATAAGGATTGATGGAGTGCGTATTCAATATGCAGCGCTTCTTTGTAGACAAAGTAACATGTGCATGTTTAATGAGCCAGATAAATTCGGTTTGATGTGAGAACTGAATTGATAAAGGTTATAATGATGAATGCTGGCTTTGAGGGAATGGCTATGATGAAGGGCTATGGCTATGATAAACTGTCCAAAGAGAAATCAAATTAGGTATACAAGGGAAAAGTGCCACTTTCACCGCGCCTTTCCCTTCCCCATTGTCTGCATGTCAACTGGTGAAACATGGACAGAGAGAAAAGAAAGCATTTAAAAATGATTGAATTAGGGAAGCTCTAGGCAAAGATTGAGAAACAACGAAATGAAAGCATAGATATTTATAATATAAGCTCTTTGGCATAGATGAAGTGAAAATTTGTCATGAAAGCCATCATCATACATATTTGAGCTGTGTTCATATCATTGAGAAAAAAATGTTCAGGAGAGCATCCACATCATCAAATCCTTCACTTTCTGGTCGACTCCGCAGTCAAAATAAAGCCAGTAAAATCACAAACACCCAAGACACGTTACTTCACTGGTATAAAAGTCATCATAATGGCCTATATTCCACCAATCTTGTCGTGAACACTGAAGAATCCGACTGCGAATATATTGTCGACGACCCTCGCTATCAATATCAATGCCTTTTCATTTTATGTAATCCGTATGCAAGATGTTACATGAGAGTGAAAAAGATTCGACATTATCGCCACTATCTTCAAAATACACTGGAACAAGTGTTCAAAACTTTACGATGGATAGACCTGCCTGGAGGTCAGCATCGTGTAGCTGTGGAGAGAAATTACATGATGAACTATATTTGGCTAATGTCATTCATTGTTAGCGAGGTAGACACGACACAACAAAGACACTGCAAGGCATATCCGCTACCGACTGGAAGATCTTCTTGCTCAAGCAGAAAATCTTGGTGTGGTCCTTCAAAATCTTTTCTCTCCACTCCAGGTCCTGGCACAGAATCATGCACTGGTCGAGGAAATAAGTGATCTTCTCCAGTACCGGAAGATTCCACGTCCACGCGCTGAAAAGAAAATCTTGCGGCTGGAAATAAAACCGGATAACACCATGTTATCTGGGAATAAAGTGAGATGATTTTAGCAAACTTTTAATTTATGTACGAAAGGATTGCCAAGTTTGGACAAGGTTTAGAACACTTACGGAATCAGATAAAGTGGATATTGTGACAAAGGGACTTATGGAAATTAGTGAAAACCTGAAAGATCTCAGAGGGCTAATAAAACGGCCATTGAGAGCAATAAAAGCAGGCGGTGGAAGAAAGCAAAGCCAACTTGCATTATTTCTTCCATCTCTGGTTCCGCATGTGCAACAGATGAAGATTGAAGTGAAAAATATTATAAGCAGTAATAAAGACAATCTGGAAGGCGAAGACCGTGCCATTTTAGAAGCCCTTTTGAATGAAGTGGCGAGTCACTACGCTTACATATTGAAATTTGGAGAGTTGCTTGTAGAAGAAATTTGGGATATCATATTGATGGTTAGACTAAGCTATAGTTACATTAGGGAAAGTCCTCAAAATAACATTAATGCAACATCTCCCGAAGCTGTGCTGTTGAGCAAGTTTAGAAAGGGAAAGATTAAAAAGTTGCTCAAGGCAAGTTACTTCAACCCCGAGGATTTCTTCAGGGCAGATTGTCCCGACACGTTGAGGAAACTTCCGGTTGTTGTGTATCCGGCGAATGCGGAACTGAGCCTACAGTAACTTGTCTTATGCTTTCACTAATTTAAATACAATAGTTAATATATAAAAGTGAAAGTCGAGTAAACATTTTGCCATTGTATTTCTATAATTTTACAGTCTGCAAGGCCATAGAAATTCCCATAAATCCAGAACCTCAACTCCTGCTCACAAATTTTCACTCAAGAAACGAGCCTCAGGGTCTACAGTAGTCCCTACTGGAAAACCATCTCCCGTTGATCAGGGAGCTACCAATGAACCCAAGAAATTAATGTTTGTCTCGGAAGGGGATTAAACAACAGAAATAAATTCCACGTGTAATGAAACCACAAGTAATTTTGTCATCCTTTGATTCATTTTCATATTCATGCTCACGTTTCATGCATAGATAATCCAAAGCGATAATTTCTTCGATATAATTTCATTTGTGCAGAATATAGCATACAGTTTAATCTATATTCATTATGCTGGTATTTCTTCAGCTTTCCTTAACATGCATTTCATACATATTTCTTCATGCATTTTATCTTTGTCACTATAATTCTTTCATTCAACCACTGTGATAAACTTTTACCCTTTACTTCCATTTATACATACTTCACACATCATCATCATGCATCCCGTTCCGTTTTTCCTCTTGCTGCTTTTTGTTTATTTCTCGAAGAACAAGGAAAATTGCATCAGTCCTGTTGCTAGCTCAATCGGAACTTGCATTTTTTAAGGTGCAATCCTTTTTCCTCGTACGTACAGCTATCTTGTGTCTCATTCTGCTACCATATAAAACTCTCCCATCATCATCATCATCACACAGAGACCGCACCACACACGCAACAAACAACTTTCATAATGCATACATTCATATAATGGTATTCCGTATACTTGCCTGTACTTATACCACGGGGACGAAGAAGAAATGAACGGCAACAGAAATGGAGGAGATGTGTGTGTAGCGTCCTCTTTTTCTCTTTTTTATGCATCACCACCACCACCACCGTTTTTGTTGCCTATACATTATATAAAGTACCACTTACATGCATCAAGAAGAGTTTTTTTTGTAACATCACATTACATTAAACTCCCTACATGCATCTATAGGTATATATTTTATAAGGTACACGTACGTTCATATATATGCACTTTAAATCCATTATAATGTCTCTGGATATAGAAAAAGTATAATGGATGTGGGTGACTACTAATGTCTTCAACTTCTAGTTTTTCTGGTGCTGTTGCCGTTGTTGCCTATATTGTACCTAACTTCTCCTTTCTGCTTACTATGTGTGATAATAGAATAATATCTGAAACAGCTACATACTATAATTATATATATTATCCACGTATCTAAATAGATATTAGTGTATGAGCGAGCACTGAAAGTGTGTGAACTAACCAAGGAGCAGCAGAGAATGTACACAAAAGGCCGCATCATCTCACCATCCA
>JAHZMV010002033.1:0-31193 GCA_027743765.1 Coecobrya sp. COE2
ATCAACCATAACATCCAGCTTTCAGCACAGCTAAGAAATTGCACGCTCCTTGTATTTTATAGAGCTAGAAAATCGATGTGTAAATGTACCTCCCACCTGAAATAGAATGCGTTGTATAAATCGGGTTGGAAATTAGATTGCTTAATATACAAAAACATTATTTAGTTCGTGGTGTGCGCCAACCAATCGAAGGTGATATTTTATATCGATAAGTACTTGAGAATTCAAATGTAAGCATATACGAAAAGCAAAAATGTCGCCACACAATAGTAGGCATCTTCGCAAATCCTTTGTAATTCCATTTCCCCAAAACAGTGAATTACGATTACAACATTTCTTTTATTTTGGATATTTGCTGCTTTTAACTCCATTCAAAATTGTAAATGAGAAGCAGAAAATTACTATTAAAATAAGTCGTATACGTCAGGTATGTATATATTATACCCGTTAAAGTTGAAGATCATGCATGTGGCATTTATCGACAAATATTCATACTAAGTACCTACTAATGTGAATACGTATTTTGAAAAGATAATTTCAGTGCTGAGGATATTATCCGTATTAATGGACGTGCTAGTTGTTGGAAGGTTTGTTACTCCAACCGGGATTCCTGGACCCATGAAGTTTTTTACAACCTTCTTTGGTTTTGGTAGCTACTTTGTCACAATTTGGTATATAATTGTGCTTAATTTACCCCGAACGCGGAAACTTATTCTTGAGTTAATGAACTTAGTAATTGGGAACCGGGAAAAACTGTATCAGTTTGAATTTGGTGAATCTATGAAAACAAAGGAAACACATAAATATCGTTTAATTTTAGAAACTTATTTTCATTGCATTTTCTTGACTGGTGTAACGGCTGGATTCTTATTGGCTATGTTGACGGTCGGACTGAGAGCGACATTGCGAGGCTCATGGAACACGGTGGCAGAAAAATTGTACCCGATGGGGAAAGTAAAGCATTTCCGACAAATGACTTGGTGGATGAAACTTGTTGGTATTTGGGCAACCTTTGCTCAGATTGATACTAATTGTGTGTTTACTTCAGCTATTCTGGCAGTTTTCTTGGCAGCAAAGACACTTGAGGATATTTCAAAATTCTTTGTTGACGCAATTGAAAAGTCCAAAATGTATTGCTTCATCACAGACGATGATGTAAGTTAATTAACCGATACTGTACATTGATACATACTTACTTATTATGTGTATAGATTAACAAGTGACCATTTTGCGGTGACATGACATTTGTCAAGGAAAAACTTTTTGATAACACTATTCTGTGGTCATTGGTAGATTACACTCAACTTCAGACGAGTACGCCGTGCATTTTTCATTGTCAGTGGAACTTTCACCCAGATAACTTTTCTCATTCTCATATACTTGGCCATAGGTTCATGTGTGATGATGGTACTTATGTTCACTGGCGGTCCCGAAGGATTTTCAATCATTACTTGTTGTCTTATATTCTACTATGTGCGGACAATGACGGCTGCTGCTAATGCAACTTTCAAGGTGTTATTGCAACATTAACACATCTTTAAAAAATAGATTAGAGCACAAATTCGCATCCTTTATTATTTAAGATTAAAAAAGAAAGTGAGAGAAAGTTATAAATGAAACGTTGTTTGAATTTTGTCCTTTAGCTGAAAAAAATAATTAAACTTGTTCAATTTTCTCCCCAACAAAGACCTGGCAAATGGTCATTACAAAAGGCTTTAATGATGTATGAGATAGGATCCAACTCTATAGGCTTGTGTGTATCTGATGTTTTTGTAGTTACATATGCTTTCATTGCTTCGGTTAGTCATTACCTGCTACATGTATGAAATATACATACTTCAAAGCAATTAATATGAATTAAAACTACAACATATTTTTGCTTTACTATAGGTCATTATATCATTGCTGTCAAACGCATCAATCGTTTTGCAATCTATCGACTCCTTCAAGCAGTCCTTTTTAGCCACTCCACCACCAGGAGAAGATGAGTAGCGAAATAAAAATCATAAGCCATTAATGGAATAATTTGTTTAAATTACATTAATTCTTGTAATAAGTTTTGGAAATTACTTTAAGAACCAGCCTAATCCAACATGCATTAAAAATAATTTAAGCAAAAAATAAAATGATTGAATTTATTTATTTACACATTTTAATCCCTATTTTATTAAATCTCTATGATAAAACATCCTTTCAATAGCTATGAAACATTACGCCTTTTTATGCTGATTGATGTTCGACATTAAATTTCAATTGGGTGCCACACAGTTGGCCAACCGACACGAAAATTAACGGGGCATAAAATTATCCGAACCTGTAGCTGCTTTGGATATCAATTATTTTTAATTGTCCTATTATGATAAACATATGTATAGTGATCAGAACGGCTATTGAATTTGAATGTACCTACGTATATGTAATCCAATTATGTAGGTATTTTTACAACACAAAATACAACTAAAATATTAATTTTAATGTATATATCTAGGTGGGTCAAAGTGTACTATAAGAAGACCTTGAATGTTACTCTTTTAGCACACTCAGACCTGAGAAAACGCTATTAGATATTTGCTAAAAAATTGGGATTTCTCTTATCTGTAAAGTCCACAAAGTTTGGTATACATATTGTTCTTTTGCGATAGAGACCCAGAAATGAACCCGAAGGTGATGATTACTAGTTTTCCTAGAAATGGAGAAACTATGTTCGTTGCAGTTTTCGACATTCTATATCTTTTATGTTCGGTTCCATTCAAAATACAATATGATACTATACGAGAAAAATATTTTGTACGTGTAGTTCGCCCATTACAGGTATGTAAAATGGTGTTTTCTATATAGTATGTGTTATTGAATATAAAACCAACAATTCATTTAAACATAAATTACTTTTGTTTCTTTAACCGTTAGATAATTTGCTTCCTTCGTACATTTCTTCAAATCCTCCTTCTAATTGTTTCGTACAGAATAGGAACACCCCCGCACCTGGCTGGTCCGGGACCAATGAAAATCTTCTATTCTGGTTTATTTATCGGAAGTCAACTCAATAGTCTCTTTTATTTCGGAACATTATTATCTAAAAGATACCAGGGGATGGTTGCAGAAATTTGCAATATGATTAAGCGCGAGAGTCTTCTCCATACCAGAGATTGGGCAAAAAATTCCTTTATCACATTCGACCGATTCGTTGTTGCGTCACATTCCTTCATTGCTATTATTATCGTTACATGTTTTAATATGTTAAGTCAGTTTGATGATGGTTTTGAAACTGAGTTAATGGAAATGTGGTACGTACGCATAATGGGTGAAAATTCCATTCCTTCAGAGAATCTGGAGAGTTTCACTCTCTGGAAAAAAGCCATAAGCCTTACTCTGGTACTAGGAGAATGTGACACATATTACACAATAGCGTGTGCATTGGCTATTCTTTTCTTCACAGCGAAAACACTGGAAGCTTCAAGTACACATTTTATTGCATGCCTACACTACGCGCAAGATTTTTGTGTTGTAAAAAGTCATGAGGTATCATTTCCAATCTCATCCAATGATTGTATAATTTATAGAGAAAAAAACACTTTTGACAATGAGTATTTTCTTTGTTGTATCTCTTGTGTTTAGATCTTTACAAGTTTCCGTAAAATTCGAAAGCTGTTTATTTGTGCCAGTGAAACATTCAGATGGATTACTCTCTTTGTGGCCATAACAGGATCAGTGAATGCTTGTTTAGGTGTAATGTATATCTTTTTTGATTCAAACAGGGGGATGGCGATTTATAACATGATTATTCAATTGTTATACTTCTTTTGGTTTTTTATTTCGTCTGCAAAAGCATCGAAAAAAGTTAAATAGATGAAAAATATCTTATAAATAAGCTAATATACTCTCATTAGTAACAAGAATTCATCATACATGCCTTAATTTCGCAGTTGAGTTACTTATCTAAAACGTTAACATCAAATTCGGATTACTTTCCTCGAGATGGCAATTCAAACTTGAAAGGACTTATAATGATCCATGAGGTGGAGTCAGGCTCCATTGGATTTGGCACTTTTGATATATTCATTATCTCGTATGGATTTATTGCTTCAGTAAGTTGGATTTGTATTATTGATTTTGCTTCTAACAGTATGAATATCAATCTCTGAACTTAAAGGAACAATTAAGATACATTTTTCTATCCATACATAGTTGGTAATTAGCTTGCTGTCCAACTCCACAATCGTAATTCAATCCATTGGAACGATGAACAACGAGACTGTAGCCGAGTTCACATGAACAGAAGAACTAAAAACTTTAAGAACAAATAAATGTGCAGAAATGGAACACGACATTATGCAATATATACTTCCGTAGAAAGCTTCGTATCTAGATTTCACGTTTTTAGAGTAAAATATTTGTCGGGATTTTCTCCATTCTCCCTACATTTGGAGCTTTTCATTCTTGTACTTTGTTATGTTTTCATCGTATTTTCCTACTTTGGGTTGTCTGTATAATCGCACGCATCACTGTCCCTTATGTTCCAATTCTATTCTGCAGTATGGAGCATGACACGAGTGAATAGTCAACAAGAATAAGCTGGAGACTTCTCCGAGTTTTAATACAATGGAATAAAACCACTTTTCCTTGCGTGCAAAAACTCTTCCCTTTTCCAACGGAATATGCTGCAGAAGCAGAGAAAGCATCAACAATTGTCTCTCTCATCTTATTCGTTTCTGCTGCTGTTGTTGTTGTGTTTTCATTCTTCTCTGGATTTTGTCTCATGACGAAGATGATGATGTGGATGATTGTTTGAGGATCTACACAAGGCAGCAGTGCATGCATATTAGATCCCATTGAAATGACAATGGCGATGAGGACCCCTCAAACAAAACAACGTAAGGGAGGATAGATAATAACGCAGAAGGAGAGACAAAACATACAGCAGCAGCATATAGAATCGAGATGAGAGGAATAGAAAAGGCAGAAAACTCTTCTCTTTGCAGCATGGTTATCAATGGGAACAAAAACAGGATTAAATTTTCCAAAACTTGCCAAAAAAGAGGTTCAGTGAGACATGAAAAACGATTTAAAAGGATCGTTGTCGTATAACATGTATGTTTATATATGCGATAAGGCATATATCACGTCCTTTTATGAAAGCTTGTCAGTAGTGAAATCATGTCCTTAAAGTAAAATACAAGTCTCACAATCATTCTGTCTTTGCTGATATGTATATCAAACTAATATTTGGCTGGATTATGATTCACAATCGATTCAAAATTCTCGACAGTGAAAGTTTTGTCTGCATAGTCAATAATAAAAGCGATGCCAATTTGAACGTTGCAATTCTTTCATGGGCTCCAATTATATTCATTTTGAAAATAATGCCGTTTGGAAGTTATGCATATAGGTATATTATTTTTAGTATACTATAATTACCTAAAAATTGATATCTTTGCATTATTGCTTAACTACTTTAGTGTTAGATTGTGAATATTTTGAAAGTTTCCTCTGTACACATATTTAAAATATTATTTACAGCCTCAGTATATGTGTCATCCACGAGCAAACTATTTTACCTATGCATTCTATGGTATACCTCAGATTATGTTGATTCTTGCAGATGGATGAAGTATAGCGAACATTCTGTTAATCCAAAAAGGACTGAAATTGTCTAGTGTAATCTTGAAACATAGGTAAAATGCAGGCAATTTGCTTTCCCTAGGAGTTTAACGGATTATTTTGTTGAGCTGTCATTATCAACTCAGCCATTTTCCAATCTACAAGAGGAAACGCAAGGTGAACCTAGGGGATTTTACGTCATTTATCTGGTAGCAATTGCAGCTTTACAAAGGAAGGTGACACAAAACATGAGCTTTGTTGTAATGAGGATAAACACAATCAGTGGTCGTCAACTCCAATTCACGTTGTACACATGTTACGTATTATGAACACAAAACATGATTATTAAAATAATTGGAATGAACGCAAAAATAAGTCGTCAAATGATTTTTACATACATAACTGCCAGTCCTCGTTCATCGCCCATGTTCGCTAATCCCTCCTAATAACCGTATAAACAACATCAAAAGAATAATTACATAAATAATATAATATTCTATTCACCAAACATGTCCATCGCCCATCTGTAACCAGATCGCCGATCAGAGAAGAAAGAAAGGAATTAGCACATTTGTTGAACTGGCCACGCACAATTCAAAGTTTTCCCTTTAAAGTCAGTATTATACTATGTTGTTGTTCGAACACATGCTTCTAGTATTATCATACTTTAAACCTTTTACCAACCATTCTCTTTCTCTCCCTCTTTTACATATATCATAAATCCTAAAATTGGGTATTTGCTGTATTGTTATATGTAATGCCCGAATTATATCATTAGAATAAAATTTCATTGTAAAATTTATGCCAAATAAAGTCATCATAAACAGTGCTGGTTGCTGACTTGCTGATTAATGAATTTTTTTTAAACATATGCTTTAAATGAGCCGTAAGCTTTTCAACACACCACCATTTTAGAGTTTGGTCTGTTGTTAAAGAAGAAAATCTAAAATAGAGACATTAATCTCAGCCCTGCTGTTGTTAACATTGTGTGCCACTTTTTTATATAAAACATTATGTCCCTTTTCTTCAATCCTCTCTCACTTTTCCTCAATTCAATATGGTGCAGTGAATAATCATGTAGTTTATAGTGCACACACACCAAAACAACCATAATATATTCATCACTAAACAAACGAAGAACAGACGTTAAGTCAATGGCTGACATCCGTGAAAAAATAATGGTGCTTTATTCATTCACTCTGTTCACATTATTCACAAGGTTCGGACAGAGAGAGAGCTTGTTCTAGCTCGTTTTTATATCATGTGAATTGATAAAAAAGCATATTATATACATACGCAAAAGTGTACAAGACCGACTGCAACTTTTTTTATATTTGTTTTCAGTTTTTCTATTGCAGACATGGAGGGTGTGCGTTGCGTTGTTCATATTTTTCTACTTTTTTATGCCAGCTCGTCTCTGTTTCTATCCATGAAGATGATGGAATTAAAATGTTTTATTGCTTTTTTCTGTTACTGCGAAGTAGTAAAGGACGTCCGATTGACCTATTACCAATATTTATGGCTATGTTATTCAAATGGAGTTGTTGGTAGCTTTCTTTTTCTCTTTTTTATCCACCACACTCTATACACGAGATACAGGTTAGTACGTGTGACAACTCTATACTTACCACTAAACTATGGAGAGAAATAATGTGCATTTTTGGGTCGTACAAAAATCGGATGTTGGGAAAAGGGTACTGCGGAATGGGATGTATAGTTAAACGTACTTGGATTAATACAATATACAGTAGGTCTCTCGGAAGGGAGCACTTTTGGATGTAACCCTTTTTCATAGGGTGTGGCCGTAAAACCGCATTATTTCTACAGTTGCAGAATGTTACGTATGCATTAAAAAGTGACAAGTCGTAGAATACAGTTAAATGTCGTTTTAATACCGATTATGTCATATGTGTCGCCCACTGAAATATGCAGGTTTGAAAATAGAAGCAAATAAACCTGATGAAATATCTAGAATAGCTGATTTTTTCTCAAGATTCTGCTGATCCCTTTCTTCATTTATCAGTCCGGATCTATCATACAGAAGAATGGAGGACGTTGGACGTCCAATTTATCAAGGAAAGAATAAAAAAGTGGTTATTCCAGTTGCTTGTTTTCCTGTTTCTACTGCACCAAAATCCGGAAGTCCATGAATAAAATATGTTCGAAAACGCTAAGTAAAGAATTTGTAGGAGTATGGGTACAGATACATACATATTATCTTATGCGATGAATGAGGCAAATTGTACCCACTGCATAAACATTTTATCCAACGTTTTTTATACAAAATGTTGATGTTTTTGTACCTTTGCTTTTACCACACAACAACGGAGGGATGCTGATTTCTCTAGAAGCAGGGCAGCAACAATAACAGAGAGACAGGGCATTGTATTTATCATGAATGAGTAAAAAAGCTTAAAATAAGACGGACAGAATAATGGCATGTACATCGACAGACATTAGTATTGTGAATTAATGCTTCAGGAGCAGCAGCAGGTCGGTCGGATGGGAGCAACATTAACCAACTTTGTCTGACTAAACTCAGCATCAGTATCAGTCAAACAAGAAAAGCAGGAGAGAAGCAATAAATAAAAAAGCTAATGGATCTCGGTAGTTTTTTTCTCTGCTCCCTATTCTTTTGATGACGGTCTGAATAAAGGCCATGCACACATTAAATAATGTAATGCAGTCGCATATTATACAGAAGTAACAACGGTGGCAGTAAAAAATGTATGTAGGAAAAAGCATGCCAGTCAACTCCATGACTTTGAATGCTAGTCATTGTTCCTGATTATTATTTGCTTTATTCTGTGACCCAGAAAATATATTTGACTCCTCATTGTCATTAGCATTGTACTGGTGTTTGTGTGAATGTACATGTATAAGAGTGCATAGTTTATTTGGCAGAGATATGAAGAGTTTTTACAAAAAAGCCATAAAAATTATACCACACACACGCAGCAGCATGAGTATTTAACTCTAGACGTGTGTCGGAAGAAAGTAGCTGGCTGGGTATATAGAATGTTAAAGGATGATGAAAGAGGAAGGTGGTCCAACTTCCGTGTATCTAGCGCAAACAATGATGTATACAATGAAAGTGGAAGGGATAAAAAAGCTAGACATAGCAAAAATGCTTCGGCCTTTCTCTCTTTCACTCACTCTGGTCCTTCTCCCATTTGTGTGTTCCATATTATGTTCTTTGTACGAATGAAAGACTGGAGGAAACGAGTGCTCTTATCCGACTTGTAAAGCCACCGGATGCAAACCAAAAACTCCGAATTTCCGGCAGCCAAGATAGCCCATGAGGATGACGATGATGGTGGTGGTGGTGGTGCAGCGACTAGTGATGCTTTGCTGATGTTCTGTTTCTGATGGCAAGAGAATTGGGAGCTGAATGGGAGTATAAAGAAAGAATGAAAAAATATGTTGCAGTTTTTCTTAAAGAAAGTTTTTATGAACTGGATGGATATCTTTTTGAACAACTGGTAAGTGATTTGCACAGCAAAGGAGGAGAAACTTGACAATAAGTTGTCGCTTTCTCTGGTTCCCTCTTCTTCCTTCTTATACGATTACTTTTTCTTCCCGTAGATACATTCTGTATGATAGGAGTTTTACAGCCTATTTACAGTGAATATTACTTTGATAATGAAATAGTTGTCAGCAAAAAATATGAAAAGTCGGGAAAACGGAGAAGAAGAGACGATTTTAGATAGGTCAATTCTTCCGGCAACAATGGCTTTAACAATCAACTTCTTGTTGGAGACTTGACAGACTTCGCTTTCCTATTCTTTCCCTTTTCTTCTTACGTTTTGCTGTACGGATGGAAAAAGGAAAAGAAAAAGGGAAAAAAGGAACGGATGGACCGATACTTTGTCGAGTTTTTTCCCTTTTCTTCTCGTCTCTCCTAGTCTTTTGTACGTATTTTCAGTTGGACGATACAATTGGCCGGATTTGAGGAAAAGAGAGAGCATTCTTCTCTTTAGCACCAGCCATTCTCCGTTATTACCCTTCTATGGGCTAGAGGATAGTCTCCCATTGTGCACCCATCCATTGCATTTTCTTATAAGACGAGCGAGTTGTCTTTCACTTGCTTTTATCCTTAAAAATACAGCAAACTCGTGCACACTACTATCCTTTCATTACTCAACTACACGTTCGCATTTTATATCTTTCAGATGCCGTATGTCCATATTATACTACTTTCTCAAACTCCAGTTGAATCCAAAAATTCCATAAAATAAAATCGACCAGCCAAAGTTAAATATAAATCAGAGTCCCATATTAAGATGTATGTACTGCATTTATACTAATCCGCTTTCTATTTATGAAATCAATCGCTTACCGAGAACCTTAATTATATTTTTTGTTTGTGCTTTGAGCTTTTGTAGTAAACTGCAAAGGCGCACTAGATAAAATCCAACACCATGGATTGTTACATTCATTGATATTTTATGTTGAGTAAGTCGAAAGATGTTGCTTTCTTCAGGTACTTTAGGTATTTTAAGCATTATAGCATCCACTTGAAAATTCGAACTTGAAATATTTCGAATATAATATAGTGAAGTGCCACCAGCAAGAAAATAACACCAAGGACGGAAAAGAGAAAAAAGCTCTCTAGTGACACCGAGAAAGTTTCTTATATTCCCCTACCCACCATCTTCCCGATCTATACGAAAAGGAGAAAGCGGATTTTTCAGGTATTTTACTTTGAAATGAAAGAATAAATTCCATTTTTCCCACTCTTGTTTTTGTTCTTTTCCATTGTAATTCCATTATTCACTCATTTCTCTACATTATTCATTCTCATTCTTACACTCTTTAATTTTTTGCAAAGCTCTCTTTTTTTGTTCATTCATCCTTCAATTCTTATTATTTCAGTTTTTCTCTTTACTGGAAACACATTGTACTGAAAATAAAAGGGAACAAAAAAGTAAAAAGCAAAGGAATGAGAAATGAAAGCAGATGAAAGAGAAAAATGCGAGGATAGACAAGAAATGGGTGTCGTCTGAAAGTAAAAAGGAGACAAGGACAGAATTCAAAAACATGAAATATATTTCTAATCATTTATGTACTTTACTTTTCTCTCATTATGATTTACACAAAGAATGAAAGGTAATGGATTACCCGTTAGACTTGTGGACGACGAAAGGGTGAAAGGCTGTCTTAGTATTGTTATTGATTATTATTATTTTATATGATTTTACTTGCCACGCCGAAATGAATGCTTCAACAGCTTGCTGAGAATAAAATGCAAAGAATTCTAATTTGTATTATGAAAATTCCTTTGTGTCACCGACAGACTTGATTATTAAGCTTTTGCATGTGCCAAAGCCACACCACAAGGACAAATGAGGACAGAGACGGGTGTTCATGAATTCACATGCATATAATAATAGGAATGGAAAAGGAAGAATAATATTATGCATATAAGCTATCAGCACTTCACCAGAACATATTACGGTTCCAAAAGCTTCTTACTTTGCCATTAGGAAAAATGGCTTATCTTAAACAAAAATATACACATCTATAAAAGGGAACTGAAGTAGCTTTCTCCAGTGAATCCAAAAAATCTATTCATTTCACTTGACTGTTGACTGACTGAACAAGTAAAAGCATACACGAGCATTGACAATAATAATAGATATGTACATACTGCATAGCTTCAATGTCTCGTATTATGCCATTGTCTGGTTTTTAGACGACGGTGACGGGTGAAGAAGAGTTATACTTTTCTGGACAAAAGACTGTGTGCCTCTATTGCTGCTCCATATAAAGAAGGAATTGTAACAATGAATAATAGTGACGAGAAAGGGGAATTATTAGGTTTGAAAGGAATGGGTAAGGGGTACATATATGCAAAGTTAACAGGGAAAAGTAGGTGTAAAAAGAATACTTGTTCTGAAACGTATTCTTTTGGACGTTTTGTCACTGCTCCGTTCCTTACTCCATTCATTCCACTGTTGCTGCTTTTTAACTTTTCTGCTCAAGACAGGGAGGCAAGGCAGTTAGTTCTTCGTAATAATGTACATGCTCCATTATTATTAGTATTGGAAACAACATATTTTCTTAATAAAATCTGAAGAGGCGATGATGATTAGAACTACAGTAAAAGCATATTTTAATATAGCCCATTCTATAAACCTGTATATATAATAGGTAAGATGATAAGGGAGAGAAGGCCAAGTTTGCAAGTTGACATTTCTTTTTAAAGAGGAGATTTAAACAATCACACAATAACACTTGGTTTTTCCATTCAAAAATGGAGGGACGATGATGAGAAAGTACAATAGAGGTCTTTGTTCCGTCCAACATGCAGAATTGAGCAGGCCAAAACTAAAGCCAGAAAAGGAGAGAGAGGAGACACTCCCTCTCCACCCTTTCCTCATCAACACATTGCATCACTCTTCCTCTGTGTTCTTTCACCCAATTCCCATTATTTTACCAACTTTTAAATAATGCTTGTGTCAGTACATGCATGCTTGCATGCAACCCGACGTATTCTTCTCTCTGTATGAAAAGTATTTCATTTTAATAATAAGGAAAGATAATGGCGTTATAATGGTAGTGTTATAAGGGCCTTCTCCTTTTGTGCAGTCTTTTGTTGATGAGAAATAATGCTGAACTTAAAATGAGAAAAATGGTTTTTAAATAAAAGTGACTGGGAAACTGACAAAGAATAGGAATAAGAAGAGTGTGGAAAGAGGAACACTTACTGCTTTTTCATTATATAGGCAACATCATAATTCACAAGTTAATCCTTAACTTTTCCTTAAGTTTTGTAACAAAATCAGAAGACAATAGAAGCGTATTACTAAAGAGGCCTGGCTTTCCAAACACTTTGTTGTGAAAATATGAAGAGATTCAAAATTATGAAAATATTTTAATGTGATTGGAATTTAGGAGTAATATAATTAAACTAGCCTGTTTTATAACTGTTGGAAAGTAAATACACACGCTACTGTTTTTTTAATTTGAACAACCAATGATGTAAGTAAAGCTAAACTAATGTTTGGTTTGAGTAACTTTCACCCAAAGATTTACTGAAACTAAAATAAAAATTCGGATGATTTAATTCTCGCAATGTAGACGTTAATTCATCTAGTACGAGTTTTAAATGTAAGGATATTGATGAATATATTAGTAGGAAATGTGATTGTAACGTATAAACCTTTTGTTGTTCTATGATATATTATGTATAAAGAATATAGCAGGTGAGTCATTGGCATAAAAGCAAAAAATCTATTAAACTATATGAAGAAATTAACAAACATCTATACATACAAAACACAGTACTCGAAATTCGCACTGCGAACCAAGGACTCGGAAAAAGTAATTTTCCTTCCATACTAAATTAGCGTTGAGTCTGCACTTCCAACTAAATACAACTCGTACCGCATATCACATCATCGCATTGCGTAAGAACAGGCTGGCAAGCACTCACAGAGTCGACACCCAGGCAAAAAGTGGTGAAGCTCCAACAGGACGCCAGATTATTGGGTAACAAGTTCTCTTTCGTTCAGCTTGAGAGGGCTACAAACTGGATCTGAGATTTTTATACTCATGAACTCATGAATGATGAAACAGATGATAAAACCATGTGGCAATGTCGAGTGGATCAGAGATTGTAAACCACTCAAATTATCCATGCTTTAGAAATCAAAAGTTGTCTACAACTTATTTAAAAACAAATTAAATTAAACAGTAAAAAGTCATGCTCACGTATAGACCTATTGTTCGCAAATGTGTGGAGACCTTCCTCAGAAATCCAAATTCTGTCTCCTCACAATGTGGCATCACCAGAGTACAACTTTTGTCATCATTTACCAAGACTGAGGTTACCATTCCGGTGCCCATCACAGGGGGACACTTGGCTGGTATGTCACTTTTCTTGCCAGAACTTTGCATTTCTTTATGTATTGAGGTTATATAGTTAATCCTTAAAGTATCGTGCAAAATAATGGACATAAACAAAAGAATAAAAGCAATGAATTTTTGTAAATAGAATTGTTGATTCATTACAAGAGTTCTCAATAATGCATTGTCGTTCGTTATAATCCGATCTGATAGCACAGTTGTGGGAAGGAAAAAAATGTCCAGAAACGCTCTCTTCATCGTACCCGACACCAATTCTGTTTATGCACGGATTTCAAGACAACAGTAGTTCCTTTGATCCATTGATCCCTTTAATTATTCGGGATAACATGTCAATCGTTTCAATTGACCAACCAGGTCATGGGATGTCAAGTCACTTAGCCGGAGCTGGTTATGATTTTCTGCTGGACGGACTGGGTACAATCCATAGAGTAATGCGCCACTTTGGATGGACAAAGGTTACGCTTATAGGCCATTCATTCGGATCCATATTAAGTTTTGTATTTTCTGCATCAAATGTCGAGTAAGTGTTAATATAAAAATAAGTACTAATTGCATATTATGTATACACAAAAGGAGATATGATTTCATGATTCTTGATATTAATCTTTATTTGCATCTCTTGTTTTCCTTTTCTACAGAAAAGTGCACAAATACATTGCGATCGATAATTTGCATGCAATATCTCGTGAAATCATTTTTCAACTGAACAGGACTTATGCAAAATTGTTTGAGATAGAAGCGAAGCTGACAGATCCGAGCAAAGCACAACCATCCTACCCGTACGATGAAATTCTTCAGCGGACAGTGAAAGCGAGAAAGGGTGAAGTGACAGAAGAGGGCGTTAGAACACTCCTTCGTAGAGGGGCCGTTCCAGATCCCAGAAATCCTAGCCTGTTTCAGTTTTCCCATGACCTAAAAACAAACATTCCTGCAATGTTTGGAAGGTTCACATTTGAAGAGTCCATGCACGTAGCCAGTCTCATAAAATGTCCGGTTTGTTTTATCAAAGGAGAACCAGGAGCAGATTTTGAGCCAAGAGAGAACTTAATGAAAATTGCTGAGGCTGTTAAATCGGGTAATGGGGGAAAATTTGAGTTTCATTTGGTTCCTGGAACCCATCACTTTCATTTAAATGACCCTTCGGCTGTAGCCCCGATAATTTCCAATTTTTTAAATGCAAATTTTGACAAATAAATCGTACGTAAGACAGTCATTTTTTAGTAGAATTGAAGTGATTAATTGATCTTACTCAAAAATTTCATTTAATTCATCAAGTGGTTTAGAAAGCAGCATAATACATCTCACAGCATCAACGAATTTTATGCCATATGCCATAAAAGTACGTTGACATTATTCGAAATTCAATAAAATAGCTGTAAGTACAAACGCGAAGCGCATTATATACGCAAAATAAATAGGAGATCTACTCCCATTTCCTAGAATGGCACAAAACAAACATTTTCAACAAAAATGCATTCAACTGTACAAGCCATGTTTGCTCAGATTGGCATAATGTACAGAAAATCGCTTGAATAATACCCATCCTATTTCCCGGAATTCCTGTACTCGGAGGAAAGTGGCCGATATGCATTTTCAAAGGATTCTGTATTTACCATTATTCCAAGAATTTGGACGTGGTATATATAGTACTCATCACAAAAGGCATAATAAAATTCAGACCAACAGTTTGCTGCCACTTTTAAAGCGTGACAGAATCTTAAAATACATCCAGTATAAATGTAGATTTCTACGAACTGACATAAAAACATGGACAATAATTGTTTGAAGATTGACATGATATGAAACAAGAAGTAAGCAAAGCATACTACGATAGAAAACAGGAAGAGCATCATGGTAATAACTTTTATGTATCTGTAATCTGTACGGTTCAGTATACCCTCATGGATTTATTTGTTTACTGTAAAATACGCGTTACGACTCTGGAATATTTGTTTACCACCACCATCATCGCAGGCACAATAGTTGCAAACAATCACGTCATCGTCACTCTGCTAGAGTGGCATAAAAATAGGGGTTATTCTACTCAACAAAAAATAGGATGAGTTCATACTTCAAACAGTACGCAAAATCTGACACGATGATGTATGCCGATTCAGTTGTATGATATGTTGTGTTTTCCTATTTATCAAAGATCTGGATTTTCGTACGTCATGTAGCACGCGTAGAGATATTCCAAGATCTAGATCTGAGATCTGGATAAACAAATACTGCCGTTGGACTCTCCGCGGGCTACATCTTTCTTAATTCTTACTACAAATCTATTGGGATTTTAGGTGAACAACTATATAATGTGTAGGGATATACTACCCTGAGAATTTTATGAGGTAACTGAAAAACCATTCAAACAGGTATTTGATATACATATATGTGAAGGCCGAAATATATTAGTATATGTTGTTAGGGATGACTAGATAGTGATGATGAACATTGATGATTATTAGATGAATGCACGCTTAACAGAGTGGGCATACTCGTTTCGTCAGCAAAAAGACGCTAATTTACATCTTGAGGTATAAGTGTTGTTTAGCTGTCACATTTCACCCATTGGTAGAACATACAAGACAAACGTCTTCATATAGTCATAGTATAATTTTACATCTTATGCGTTCATTATCGTTGATTCAATCTATCTTTTAATATTTTCATTCGTATCTTTATATTATGATTTGTATCACTATTCTAGATACAATGCTAAATTCAGATATAAACAAACGAGAAGATGCTCTATGCTCACTTATAAGGAGGACCATGTGGACAGCGTACAAGTGAATCCTTGTCTTAGTACATACACGCAATGTTTAATTTGATCAATTTCTGTGAATCATGAACTTGTGAAAATGAGAAGAAAAGCCAAAATAGCATAATATATACGCGTGTAGAATTCCTTTGTTGATCTGACGTGTTTTTCTAGAGTCTTATTTGTTATGAAATGATAGATCATTGATGATATGATGATGATAACCGTTGCCTTTACTTTCTATAAAAGCTTGTACACAATTGAACGGTTTGCTTAATTTTGTTGGTGACTTCGACAGACCATCTTTAAAGTAAAATGTTCTCATCAAACTAAAGCTTTACGATTCTATTTTAATTGTGACCTTTTCAATAAAGTTTCTGTATTAGAAGTATAGTGTACGTAAAGGAAGTTCCAGCAATTTTAAAAAATGTCAAAATTGACAGTGCTTCAAATTGTGAATTCTTCACTTTGGATTACAGGTAAATTCTTACCCTTAAATTCTTTTAATTTAGCTCATTCAAATTTGTTTGTTCATTCAAATCAATTCATAATTTCAAACAACATAAAATTCATTCATTAAAAAATCATCAACCGTTCAATTTTGAGAGGATTTCATGAAAACCATGTAACTAGCATAATGCTAGTAGCATTTATATAAAGGCATGTGTACTGTAACTGGCAGGAAAGTATTTTCTTTCATTATCCTCAGTTGACATTATATTTTATATTCCCTGCATGTATCTGAAACTATCTACCTAATGAGTAAAATAGTTTGAAGGAACCATGTGAAAGTTTCAAAGAAATTAGGGCATTTTCAATTGAAGAAAAAAAACTTTTTAGTTTGATTCCTGGATTATCTAATAAAGCACAGCCCACAAATCATTAAATCTAGTGTGTGTAAGAATTTGCCTTAGAGCCTTACGGGTTGCGAAAAAGTTTCCAGCGGCTGCCTCAATTACTAAAAATCCTACCCTATGAGAAAATTGCCAAATTGCAAATCTCAGATATGGTAATGAAGATACAACAAGCTAACGGAATTAGCGCAAGTGCTAGACAAACCTAAGCGAAGAGGGCAGTGTCCATTCATATGGGCCCATTATAGTTAAATAGATAGTACGAAGTAGAAATGACGTCTTCATTTATTTCGTCAGTGGGTTACATGCAACCACGAAGCTAGAACTAGAACCAGAAGCCTACAAAGTAAGATATATATATATTTATTACTCAATCTATTGTAATGGTTATTATGCAAAAAAACACAAATCCATTAATGCCCCATGCTGTTCGTGCCTATGCGTACGTAACATGTATATCTTAGACGAGCAGTAGAATCTGCCCGTTTTTGTTCTCCTCTGATTCTCATCTTCTGTGGGATCTAATCAATCTATTGTTTAATTTTTTTGTCTGAAGTGTTGTAGTAGTTTTTATATAGTAGAGTGACTGCATAGGCGTGCAAAGTAGTCGTCTGTCAGAATGAAATATGTTATTGTTTCTGACAGGTGACAATGTATTTTAATTAACCTCCAGTATAAAAAATCTTAACCGGATGTGTATCTAGCTCTATAGGACAAATTACAGATATGATTCATAGACAGTCAATTAACCGCCACGTAAGATACAACGTACTGATTCGTCATGAGTTTTCTTTTGTTTGTTGATTATAAAACAATTCAGACTTGAAATATTGTAGTAGTGTGTCCTTTCAAACAGGTGCACAAAATTCATTCATTTTTGTAGGGAGTAACATCAATATTTAAATGTTAACAAAGAATTTCTGAAAATGATTTGATGCTATATTCTAGAATTATATTGTCATCACTTTTAATATAACCTTTCAATGCATTATTCCTTTTCCAAGGAAAACTTATATACATATTTACGCATTAATGCACATACATAATTACACATTATGTTACTATAATCCTAAACTATGCAAAATTCTTTCATTTCTTCGTTCTAACAATTCATCAACAAATACATTTTCACGTCCTCAACATGATTGATATTGATACTGCAAAGCAGGAAAAGAGTGAGCATTTCAATATTGTCTCTTCTGGCATGCATGCTGCTCTCTTACAAGCAACATGTCAAAGATTTTTTTGAGACTGCGAATAAAATTTGCATGTCCATATATAATGATGTGAACACAACAATTTTTCAAATATATTGACACCCATACATCCATTTCATACTCAAAGAATGGCATTTATGCTCATTCGAAAATGGCAATGTCTCGATATAAACATGTTTCAAGTAATAGAGAGACTGAGATTTATGTAGATCATAGCTGTCCTCCACTTTACTTGGTGTCAGGTTTTTCCTTATAGTACGAGCTTGTCTGTTTGACATGAGTAGTAAGAAGAGTACAAGATTGGATTTGGATGTAGGAAATCCCGTTGTCGTCTACTAGTCTTGCAGACACGAGCAGTTAGTCACTGTCATTATGTAATCCTTCACTGTATAGTCGAGTGCACGTATAAAGTTGTACAGATGCTTTATTATTGCTATCCATGACTATGACCCATGTGGACAATTCCTTCCCAAGAGATTTATTTGCAGTGATGAATTTCACTGGAAAGGTCGAAGATGCTTTTGGTGACAAAATTTTATTAAATATTGTTTGTTGTGGGAAAAAGAGACTTACATAAGTCACCGTCTCACAGGCTAATGCTGGTAAATATAATGGTTTGTTATTACGGCATCTGTCTGCTTTATGTTGGACCTATGACAGATGTAGAGCAAGTCCAGATTACGAACGGCATGACAAAGCTACTGTGGAGGAGTTACATATAAATTGTCCAGAATTTAATGTAAAATCTACAACGAAGCGTAACAATTTTATATGGATGCGCATAGAATAGGCTTTTCCTTCTAGAATCCACAGTATTGTTCTCTGTGAAACATCAACGAAAACTAATGGAAGCAAAAGCAAAACCGGTGGACCGCACTATATAATATTATACCATAACATATGCCTATTTGCTGATACGCAAACCGAAGGCAACGCTGTTTTGCAAAAACACCACTTGCGTTTTAATGTCTTGTTTTGGGTAAAATGACCCAAAGAAAACCTGCTGAACTGCTAGGAGGATATCCAAATATCTTTTCATAGATCTTTCCTGATAATGGAAATAATGGAGTTGACGTCCTTCTGGGCTTCACTAAAAGTATCTTGCTGTTTGTATTTATGTATATATATGTATGTAAGTGGATAGGTACATATTTACACGTTGTCTCTACACATGCCGTTTCGGTTGGTCATTAGTATGCAAATTTTACTTGAAAGTGCGGGGCTTTCTCAGACTCATTTTGAAAAAAAGTTTTGTCTTAGAGTTTAGTGTCATGTCTGCAAACATCCGGCATTGATTGCGTTTGTGACATGACGTGAAGTATTCCATACTGCGAAAATGACATGCAATTCTGGAAGAAATTTGCCCGTCGAGCATAAATATAGTCATTCAAGTTGATGTCATAGTCGTACACAAAAACAAAAGTACAAAGTAGTACATTTACACATAATAGTATATATGTGCATACTGCATTGTGTCTACTGAATAGGGAATGAACCTTTGCATCATTTTTATTATTATGATTATGATTATTACTTGGACCAATCTTCAGACACGAAAAGGTACAAATAGTATGTAATACGATAAACTTATTCATCTAGCATATGGGTATAGTCATACTTCGTACACGACGACGACAATTTTAGCAAAGAATTGTAGAATTTTGCGGCAAACATTCCAACAATTTTGGAGGTGAGTTTTTTGCAACTTCGCAAAAGGAATTTTAATGAGGTAATTTACGCGTTTGTGATATTCCATTGACAGTGGGAGAAAACTGAACATCCGGAAAGTATTTTTTTGTTTTATTCTCTCTTATCTAAAACATGAATAATAATATTTTATATAATGTAAAAACAAAAATTTATGGAAAATCCAATTGGATTCGATCACATGATGCGATAATTGTAAATGCAGTATTTGATGGGGAGATATCTTATATATTATGTGGCGCAGGCATTTCTGAGGTGTCACGCGTAAAAAACGAACATGTTATTGTCTTTATAAGTTTTTTCATAAAAAAAGAAGAGAGAGGTCGTATTTTGTATCTACCCAGGAGCTGCAATTTATAGTAGCCAAGTAGTTTTTCCTCTTACAGAACGTGTGATGTCTTTAATCTCCTGTCTAAAGCCAATTAATTGCTGAAATAATTAGTTGCAAGATTTTAGGACATGCCTACTCATTAAATTATCTACCAATTCTTTTTAGTCGCTGGGAAATTTCCCCCGTCTAGAATTTCATATCTCTGTCGTCTCGGTCTCCTTGATGTCGTTCGCTAATGGTGTTGCTCTCCTGTGATGCTGGCATAATGTTTGCAAATTTCGTTTATAGTATATTACACATTTTTCCCTTCCCATCTCAACACGGAGAGAGACCATGAATATAATCAAGAACTGTTAGAATTCCAATCTTATCACCATATAATAACCATTATCATCTTCATCAAGACTCAAGAGAAGCGATTTTCTTCAGGTTTGCTACTACGTATATATGAAACCTTGCAAACGTGAAACTGAAAGATGAACCCGGATATGGGATTCGTATTATGAAATGCTTACCGACGCCATGTGTAACTTACTTTTATTTTATTTATTACAATGCTTTTTCCAGAAAGCTTGAACTGCCACAACGTAGTTTTATTAGTACGTCGGCAAGAGTTGACGCTGATGATAATGACGATGGTGGTGAAGGTGCTATTACAACCACCACTGCAACCTCCTTCAGAAAACGAAATAATAAAAAATTCTTTTTCACATGATATTATACTATTTTTTATATTTTCGTTGTACGTTGTCCCTATAATCGTGTACTGTGTGTACTTCACTTTTCTCATAATAAGTTTTTTCTCGTGTTTTGCTGTCAAGTCACGATCACAATATTCTACACGACGAACGACATACATCCTATAGAGAAAAATTCATAGCTAGGCAATGTGCGAGTGGATTGTGTACCATGTAGTGTGGAAATGACCATAACGATCAAAAAAGCACATTTTTTCTTCTTAATCCATGACCAACATTACCTTTTTGAAGTGCTCATCATATTTAACTTGGAATGATGTTGGTGATCATATTTTGATGTTACGTAAAGGGAGATAAATAATAATGGCCTACCGAATCCGTGTTCCTTGTCAGTTGGAAACCATTACTATTCAATAAAATCTGTTTTATTAGATTGCACCTACTTAGCGAATAATCATGAGAACAAGATCCTTGACGCAGGCTAACAAGTTTGCGTTGTAGACTTGAATATTTAAGTATAATGCAAACATTTTTGAGACATCATGAAACATTATAATATCTTAAGTGAATGCACAGTTTGATGTATCTACTTTGATTGTATTAACACATACAGATCAACAGCAGGGCTCATAAATATGAAATGTAGTTGAAGAAAGAAGGATCTTCTTTGTTGTAAAGCAAGTATAAACGAATAATAAAAACAACACGAACAACGATTAGATGATGATAATGATGATGCACTTGAACATTTACTAGTTTGTCGGCTACACACAGAGAAGCCGAGTAGGTAGATGTTTATCTTGATTAGATTTACATAAAGAACATATTGGATCCTCAATGCATTCATGTGCCACTCATTGCAAATCATCACGTTCGCGTGCCGAATTTTACCACATATTTTTCATCCTTTAAACTAATATTCAAGTCAGGTAATGAACTCTTTTGCGTCCTTTCATCTTCCCGTCCCGTCCACATGGCATACAAGAAAGGCTTAATTTACACCAGCTGCAGCTTAAATTAAAAGCATTTCGCAAGGGTTTTGTGGAACTGATAGATAAAATCGATTTTTGTATAGCGGAATTTTAATTTTATGTGGTTTTGCGAAAAGCGTTATGGCATCTTTTACGACACGAGAATATAACGGGAAAGAAGAATTGGGTTGCATGATAAACAGTCGAATGAAGTCAACGTTAATAACGATGTCGAACCAAACTTGCACAGTCATCTCATAAAGTATTAAGTTGAATTGTACATAATATTATGTATATACACAAATAAAATATCATATCAGTTTATAGTGCTGCTCACCAAGCTCAAAACATGGACTCATATATACAATAGTAGCTTTGCTTTATATAAGGATGTCGCTATAAACCAGGTAATATAATATTGGTGTCATTGTCGTTTTTTATTTCAGTTTTAGTAGTACGCGTGGGCTGCATCATTGAGGCATATCCCTCCCCTAACAACAGCAATGGACATAAAGTATCCCATCATGAGCTCTACGATGATGATCAAGCAGTGGAACTAGAAACAGCAGCCTCACATTCCTTCATAGCCAGTCCGAGAAATGGTCTTCTTGGTGGAAGCGGATCAGGTTCCATTTCCAAGAAGCAGCATCCGCCACCCACGTCATTATTCCAACTAGGACTCGTTAAACCATCACAACAGCAACAGACTTTGGTTGATGGTGAAAGAGTAGTTTTCACTTCCACGAGAAGTTCAGCGGAAACAACAACCATGTCCTCAACTATGCTACCGACAACGTCGGCACGTACTAAACAACAACAAGAAACGGCTGGCGATATTAATCGCAGCCAAAATATGGATGACAACAGCAACACCAACAACGGCAACGAGGACGACGTCGACAGTTGTTCAGGGAAAACAGATGGCTACTACCAAAACTTGGGTTCCGGTTGCACAAGCTACTATTTTTGTGCAGCAGGCTACCAGGCAACTTATGTTTGCCCTATCGGATCGAAATTTAATGGAAAGCGATGTGAAAATGACTACAAATGCCCCACCACCACTATAGATGGTCATCACGTCAGTAATGATTGTGAAAACAAATCAAATGGATACTATCCAGCTAATAGCCGGATAAATGTTGGCAAGTACTTTTACTGTTTTCAGAAAGCCAAAGTTATAGAACTCCAGTGCGATCCTGGGAAAATTTTTGTGAAAGATAAATGCGTTCTCGCAAGCAGCACATCTACTGCTTCAACGGACAAGGGAGTCAGTCATGTAGGAACTCAATCTACTGCTGTGAAGGAAATTAGCAGAGAAGTAAGTTCAGCAGAATCACTGTCAGTAGTGGACACAACATGCTCTACAAAATCCAGTGGCTTCTATCAGGATCTGGAGAGCAATTGCAAACAGTATTATTATTGCATTGCTGGAGATAAAACAGAGTTGAGATGCCAGGACGAGTACATTTTCAATGGCGATATTTGCGTTCACCATTCCAGGTACGAATGTCCCCATGAGTTTGCAAAAAGCCATGAAGAAAGTTCACAAAGTGAATTAAAGCTTGGTGGAGTAGGGTCCATTGATCAAAGAAGATCTACTGGTCCTAGCACTGTCGGCGGTGGTGGGATGACCACAAAAAGCAGTAGTAATAAGAAGGATGATAGTAGTAGAGAAATTGTAACAGAAACAGGAAAATTGCCAATTATTAGTGAGGAACTCACTCCTTTAGAGAATGATTATTATTCCAGCCGGGATAGCAGTATTGATAGAAGAACGAGTACGACAAGAATGAATCCTCATCTAAATGCGTCCTAATGATGTTAACTAACAGTAAAAAGTATAGTAGAAAGCACTCATGTTGTATTAGGTAATGCCAAAACTTTTTTTTCAAATCCCTGTAAAAAGGGAACAAAATGGACCCGGACTGAGGAAATAGTGCCAGCCGAACTACCTTCTTTACTCCTTTGGCTGGTGGTAACAATAAAACGGTACGTGTGTGAAGTTAGGTAATGTTATTTTTTATGGATTAGTATACACCTTTCTCTGAGCTGGTCTCGGGAAAATGTACATAAATGTTAGAGACTACACTTTTTGCCTCGCATCCCATTTCATTTGATTTGGGTTAGATAATTTTTTGATGGAATTTATATTTGAAGCAATTAGTAGTGTGGAACACCTGGGTTCATTTACATAGTTTAAAGCAATGGTTGAAGTTACGTAGAAAGTTAGAAAATGAAACAAAAGATAAAGACAAATATACCGTCATCCATTATGCTTTGCGTCAGATGGAATTACCGTTTCAAATGATAAATAAGCTCGTTATCTCATAATTTATTATGAACTGTTTATGAATGATGTAAGGTACGTATACCTATATAACCCATTGTAATAGAACATGAAGAAAATTGCACAGTAAACTAAAGCAGGTAATATCTTTTCTCCGTTGAACCTGAATGAACCGTTCCTTTATACGAAACAGTGAAAGAGCGCAGACGGTAATATTAGTAATAGTAATATTGTATGTTTCCCGGCTTTGTTTTATTGTCCTGTATTTGCACGTATTTTCATGTCAGAATGAACAAATACACAAGAACAAATAATAATAAGGGGAATTTACTTGACGGTTTGTTGCATGAGTTCCCACTGCTTTCTTGAACTGTGGATATACTTTTTGTTGTGAATTCTTTGCTGTACACACACGAAAAGAATTAGAAAATGAGAATACATACATAACTGTGTACTTGGTCCATTATACTAAAGTATAGCATGTGTACAGTAATCATAATTATAACATTTTCAAGACAATGAAACAAGCTCATTTGTACGGAATATGGTACACAAAAGTTTCCTCTCTTTCTTTCGTGTTTCATTCAAGCACACATATTGTACTCCGTGGTTGTTATTATTACTAAAAAAATAAGAGGTACATATTTACATTGTTTTATTTTATACTTGTTACATGTTATCTAGTTTGTAATATTGCAAAATAGCAGATCCGAATGTTTTCTGCAGTGCAGTGGACGTACTTTTTTGTTTACTCGATATTTTGTTTTGCCAATTTATATTTAAATAAAATATTTACACATTTATCTGTAATAATCTTGTACCCTGCATCTATTCATTTATTTACGAATGTACATGCATCTCTTCATATGTAACACAACGAATGCAACAGTCCTGGCTAGACAAATAAAAGGCTTAACAAAATAACTCACCGGTTTATACTTTCTAAAGTTGCCAGAAGGGAAAGATTTGAATACGAAACGAAAGTGACACACCTAGTCCCTGGAAAGCTCAAAGGACATTTTGAAAAACAGTAAACTTTATCGCGTTCAATTTTCATGCTCCATAGAATACTGAACCGGAATATTGTGTTCAAGTATCCTTTTCTTTCAAAAAGTGAACTCTTATTTGTAAAAAAAAACTTTTCCCATCTTCTTAAAACCAAAAAAAAACGCATTCGCACCCACAGAGCATGCCACATGTAATTTTCAGGACGGGACAATACGATAGACGTTACTGGAAGGCAAAAAAATATTTTGGTGTCGCTCTGGACGGGAAATTATTTCCCATTGTCAGTCTTCATTTCGTTGTGAATGGAAATCTATCTGTTGTATGCCTGCGAGCAAACAACAATTTTCTGGATATGACGCCCATTTACTGAGCAAGCATGCAGATCAGTGCGGTAGCGGCTCTCACTCAGTATTCCTCTGCACTTAACCGGATGTGTTTCGAAACCATCTCCACAAGTTTCAGATTGCAAAATAGTGCAAAAAACACTCAAGTCCCACTTTCCACTTGATACCCTTCCAATCCATGCCTAGGCTACAAAGCAAAGTCTAATGCGTGCTGTGGTATGCAGTCGTTCATGTGTGCATATAAATGTAAAGGTTTGAATAGAATTTTTTTCTGGAACTTTTTACTTTGATGCTTGCTTGTTCAGTTTGATACAGATATACCCTATACCATCATTTCATACTTTTTGTCTGTTTCATCTTTCTCCAGGCTGAAGAAAATACGTGCATGGCCTATATATACTAGCAAGGAAATGCTCGGAGGAAAATAAAACAAGAAGAAATGGTAGCATAGCAGGTCTGTGTATTTGAATTTTGAATGTAGGTAAGTTTGTGATGCAAAGTGCAAAGAAAAGGGTATAATCTGCACTACCCTTACCATCATTCACTAGATGCAGCAAGGAAATGCGAATCTGAAAAGACCTCCTTCTTACAAACTTGCGAGTTTAATAAAGTAAGATACATACTCTAGAATTCCATTGTACATAGGGACAACAGGCTTCAACTGAACTGACTGACATATACTTTTCGAAAAGAAAGGAAAATATCCTATGGAAATGAATAAGCATAAGCCTGCGGAACAATATTTTAAGAGAGAATATTGCAACTCTGAAGAGAGGCTTTGCTTTTTTTAGCTCAACCACCAGCGCTACCACATCACATACAGAATGCTCGTAATATCCTCCGCAAAAAAACCAAATTGTACTCCAGAAGTGAATAAGGATTCCAAGAGATCGGAAGCTTTCCGAAAGAGTGGAGAAAAGTGGAAAAGCAAAAGAGGTCTTTCCTCTTTCCTTGAGTTGTTGTAATTATTGCATTACATAAGTAGCACGTACGTAACGTACGGGTTTTGATGTGCTATACTAGATTCTACACTTCTGCTTTGGTGAGTGGGATGGAGGAACATGTTTAGAGAAGTAAGTGCAGACTGTGTTCCCTTTTTTCGTGTATATGAATAATATTATACGTGCACGTATCTGCTCAACAATAAAACGGGATAGCGTAGCGAAGAGGGACACTTACTGTGCAGTGCGTGTAAGGGTCATTTCCATTCCATTAACATCAAACAGAATCAAATCAAGGGACCGATTTTCCATCACATTAGTTTTCTCTGCTCAGTTAAAAGGAAATGATGTCGATAATTTAAACGTGTTTTCATTTTGATCTCAAGGCTTTCCTGCGAGGAAAAGAGAAAGAGAGAGGAGATCAAAGGTAAGTTATTTCCCTTTTTCATTACGGTACAAATTGGAACACAGAGAGTTTTGCAATTTCCTCGGAAAAATCATTAGTTTTAAACAAAGCGGTCTAAAAAGTTTACGTATTTGAGGCCGGCAATATATTTATTGCACGAGAGAATTCATTAGTTTTACCTTTGTTTCCGTCCACCCATGTACCTAATTACGGGCAGATTCAACACAAGATAAACTTTTATCGGAAGTTGTTTGTGGGCAGCACTCTGGAAAATATTTTATTTAATAACGTTACACAATCTAACAAGCTTTAAATGTAGGTTTGTGATATGAAACTAATATGATGGATGAAAACTTAAATAAGTAGATTTGATCATTGAAAGGTCTTGTCTAAAAATACCATGTCAGTTGTGTTTTGTGTGTGTATTTCTTGACTTCCCATTAGTATATTGGAATGGAGATGCGTATATTGCTTTCACGTAGTCACAATAAATAATAATACCTTATGTAATTGTTCATCTTTATCTCATTCAAGGATGACAGTTTACGAATGTATCAGAGAAACTACTTTTGCACAAATTGATTATTCATGTGAAAACAAATGTAATATGTAACGGTGGGCTCTTCCACTAAAATAGGAATTATACGAACTCCATTCTATGTAATTTACTCGTCAATGCTTTCTTTTTGTGCTAGCCTCGTACTACGAAGCGTGAGTAGCAATAAGAGCCAGGAGCTCAAGGAAAAGCGTCTTTGGCAGATCTGCCAGCAAAAAATAGACGTTTACAGATTATCTCTAGATGAAAGAAGAAAGTTTAAGAGCTAGGAAGGCTGTTCGTCGAGGTAAACTGGCATTTATGACGAATGCATGAAATGAAAATGCCTTTGAAACAATTCTCGATCCAAATAATTTATCTCTTTGTATTTAGACTGTGAAGTAAGGTATAAACTGCTACAGTTCTGTTATTGGTGCTATTAGTTAGGGAAATGCCAGTCTATTACTTACGGTTGTATGACTGACGTAGACAAGTAGTTACGCGGAATGAACATGACTGTCACTCGGTTTATTTCATCGATTGGCAGCGGATAAGAATTTGTTGGGATGCACATAGCCTTATATATGTTTGTAGGATGTATGCCAACACCAACGCAGCGTATTAGGAAATGGTTAGGTTGGCTGGAAGCTAAATACAAAAAAAACGAAAAACAAAGCTTATGGCTTATGTTTACGTTTCATAAACTACAAACTTATTAATTTTCTGAAAAGTATAAACAGTTACTTCATACTTATAAAACATCAAACGCCTTGAGCTGATGCCCTTTTACTTATATACATACAAATATCTATATAAAATATACTGCTGTGGAGTATATGCATAGGAATTGACGTATTATGTTGTTAAAACAGTAATGAACCATCAACTGGCTGTGAGCGAGTTTATTAGTTGGGAACAAAACTACGTGTTAAAGTATAATAATAGCAGAAAATGCTTACTTGTTTATATAATAATTCACTATGCTTTCTGGAAGTTAAAAATTGATGATATCATGCTTATTGGTTTTTGACGGCAAAGCTTTTGGTTTTATTTCGAGGCATAATCACTGAATCACTAGTCTGTACAAACACTCGCAGCGAGTGACTCGCTGCTGTCTTGTCTATATATGATGGTCCGATTTTGATGACCTTTTCACAAATGTAGACTCAATGGGTCAAGGGTGAATTCAATCCTAACTGTCCACGTGTGACATATCTGGATGGACCATTAGATATTTTTTTTACTTTAAATGACAATTATACAATGACAATGCATGAACAATGCACATACATACGGCTGTTCATGACATTATTTGTTATCAACCTGACTATATACCTTATTTATATGCATGAATATCTCAAACTATTAAGGCTTTGAAATCTTTACATCTTAAACTCTCATGTCCATCAATTAAGCAACAACCATTTTATTGGGGTAACCGGAGACTAATTCGTTTCATTGTCTTTTTTTTACCAAAATTGCTTATATCATGTTTAGACGATGCACACCAACAAGTCTACACTGCATTGTAGACTCTACAGGTCAGTTTCAGTGGGCATAATTTGTAAGCTAGTAAACGCTGACACGGTCGTTGTTGGCTGTAATGAGCATGTATCGATTTAATAGTGGATCTACTTGGCTGCAATGATAGCAAATCACATCCAATATATTTTATGTACTGTAACCGATTTTCATATAGGAAATCAATATTAAGAGTTAGGTTCTATATGATTTGATTTGTATAGAGATATAGACGATGGTAAAGATTAAAAAATTGGAACAATTTTACCAGCAAATCAACTCCATTTTGATTTGTCTGAATAAAAACTGTATTGCTAATGATCAGATAGAGCATTCTATTAGCAGTCATTTTCATCTTTGGTACTTCTCTTCGTCAAATAAAACATGAAAATTGTTTACACTTATAATTTTGCACCAAAAAGGATTAAGAAAATCTTGCCAAAATTTGTAATCAATTGATTAATAACGAGATACTTTAGATTGGTACATGTAACTATTGATTAAAGTTAAACTATCATCAGTTGAAACAGAGCTAATTACAAACTACCTAAATATCCCTCCCCAATGTTTATTTTGCGCATTAATGAATACTCCAGCATATTACTTCACCTGTGCTTCAGTTCATCAATTATATTAGGTCGAACTACTAAATTAGGAGCATGGCCATTTTGCACAGGGTTTAATACGAAAAACATTAATGTTCATTTATTTTCTGATTACCTTCTTACTTTACTTACTCACAACAACCATAATCTGACAGAGACAGAACTGACCTTTGAACTTGCGTTGTCTGCATTTTTATACATTTTACCTCGTATAATAATCAACCAACTACTGTTTTGCTTTTAGGCATTGACGATTAGGATTACATCATGTTGAATTCAGTTTACAGTCATATTAAATACACGTATGCATATAACAAGTTAGTTCTCACACGTCAAACCTTAGCCAACAAATCCGTCTTAAACTTAAACCTACAGTCAATTTACTATATAATCAGTGTATATTCTTTCAGCAAATTAATTCTAGTTAGTTGCAATTCGTAGTTTTGAAAGAAGGTGCCAGTTAGCCCAACTTTCATTTTTCGTAAACCTATACAGTCACTTTATAGACATACGCATCTAAAATGTTAAACCAAATCAAATGCAAGGTGCCCTAAAAGTTAACGCTATTGAGAAGCTACTACCTCTCTGTACTTTTAATGTATCCAACCAAACCAAACATAACTAACTTTTAATATTCATACATTTTCTTCTACAACCACAATAATCTCCAACTCCTACTGATAAGTACTTTGGTTAGCTAACTATTTATTTTCAGTTTCCGTACATTTTGCATGCATATTAATTTCATAGAGAAATTATGCATGGTCAAAAGACACCAACTTTTGACAAGGTTCCTTATACGAAAAGAAAGAGTCCCTTCATTTCAAGTGTGCACAGTAAAGTATCATTCACACCATTCTACCAACCATGTATGTAACCAACTCATATGAAATGAATATATATGAATGATGCATATAATATGTCATATTAACCTTTTTTTATATCTTATTTCTACCTTATTTCAACACACCACACACAGTAGTCTATATAGTGGAGTGTCTACATAAATGCCCATCAATTCAATATCCTAAAAGCAAACAAAAGACACACAAACTGCCATTGTTAAAGACTTTTCACACTTGAGCATATAGAACAAAGATAAAAAATAGTATTATAGTCTAACATGTAGCATATAAAAAGTTATAAATGCCAGTCACACAAGTATAATGTGCACTTTGCTTTTCCACCTTTGTACCTACATCGCTATTCACTCATTCTGCTTGCGTGTATGCTACCACGATTATAGGTCGTGCTAAAATGCAATATATGCAGCTATTGTGGTGGCAAGACGAAGTGTTGAGGTGAATCATATGGCAGCATACACAATAAATATAAACAAGTCAAGCTGATTTCACATGTGATTATCTGATGGATTATTAGTAGCACTCACCTCACTACTGCTCACTCCTCCAATTACACATTTACATGCACAGCAATCCTCAGTGAAATTTTTAGTTAAAATCCATCATTTTTAATAATTTGATCAAAATTTCTAGTTTTCGTATAATATTTTTGGATGATTTGGCTAAATTCTCAGTGA
>JAHZMV010002034.1:0-11571 GCA_027743765.1 Coecobrya sp. COE2
CTGCGAGTCACCACAGAGGCATCATACACAGAGAATTTTGTATGAAAAAAGCAACAGACACAGTAGACCAGAGAGAGAAACGGCAGAAGCTTAAAAAACCGTTATGAAGAGAAAATATGAACATTGCCGGTTATGACCAGAAATAATTTTCATTAATTTCGCAGAGACTATGAAAAAATGTTAGCTATAAAGCAGCAAAGATTCTTATTGTTATTTTTGCATGACAGAAAGGTTAACTAGTTTATGCACAAGACAAATGACAACTTTTCATCCGAAGTCGTTCAATTTCCAGATTTAAAAGAAAAAAAATGAGACGACAAACAATTTTCTTGTCATCATTTATCATAGTCATTGGATCGTTAGCAAAAGTTAGATTATCCTAATTGATAAGAAATAATGTTCAGTCTGGAGATGAAAATGATGATAGCATAGCTAAAGGGGATAATACATACAACATATTATACGCATTGGTGATCATTTTTAATGATTAATCAATGAGGAATCCATGCAATGTTGGTACATTAAATTCGCAATCTTGTGGCACCTGGTGGTTTTGTTCTCATAAAAATTTAAGCACTATTCGCAAGTCGCAATCTCCCCACATTTCTAGTTTTCTCTTAACCTTTTTGCGCATTTTGGAGGTAGGAACTTGTAATGGGTTTTTGAACATGAACTCTGAGCTCTACTTTTTTTTTACAATGTTTGCCATTACTGCCATTGCTAACAAGAACAAGTAGGTAAATTGTAAAAAAAAGGCAAGTAATAGTATGTATGCAAATTGAACAAGACAAAGACAGGTAGTAGGATTTATAGCTTTTAGCCTGAAACTCAGAGTGTGCAAAAATGTACACGAGATGAGGTCATCGCTAATACCTTCTCGCAGTCTCGGTTCATGGGAGCTCTATTTGGCGACAGTTCACCATTCATGTTGCATATTATTACATATTGAGATACACGCATACTACCATCAGCAAATATTAAAATGGCCTTTATAAAAGCAAGCGCAAATAAATGCAAAAATGACACAGAAATGCATAATACATATAAACCTACAACAATGACAAACCTACTTAACTGATAAATTGTTTGGTTTTAGAGTTCAATATAACTTTTAACTAAAGTGGATATATATGGATGTATAGTCAATAGTTTACTGCTGCAGAGATAAATGATTTCTGGTCAAAAAGGTACAGAGCAGCATATTACCAACCTATCTGTGTGTGTACGTATCGTGTCGTCGACTTGTCCACTTTTTGTACCAGCTAACAAGCGAGTAAGTGGTCAAGTAGTTGGAAAAAAAACTTTTTTATTTTCATAGTCCATTCCATCCACCACCACACAAAAAGGCAATCTTCCCATTATTGTGGGACGTCTTGTTTTTCTACATAAGTCTAATATTTACAGTATAGTCATTATGCTTATTATGATAGTTGTTAAATGAGCAGCAACAGCAGCGGTAACGACACAAAATACTTCTCATTCTCATCATCATCTTCTCCACTCCAAACGAGCCAAGTAAATACAATGTAGTTTTAGGAGCAAGCAAACACAGGAGGACACATTTACTTAATGCTTTACATTTTTTTTGGGCCAGCCCGACCATTGGAATGGAATTGGGATCTAATTTAACGTGGACGTGTGATGGATGTGATATTCAAGTTTAAATGAAGAAAAAAAAGAAGAGAAGAGAAGAACGTTAGAGAATGACGTTGAAAATCCAATGGTATGGCTTGTCTCCCTCAACCAAGTAAAAAAGCCAAGTTGCATTGCCCACGGCATCATCATCACATCACTTTATAATGGCAAAGGCCAAAAAAAAAACTATACTCCTCGTATTACTTGGAATTAATATGTAGTCACCATCTTCTTTTATAGCAAAGCAGCAGAGGTAGACATAATGTACATACCTAACCTATTATTCTCATACGGACAAGTAAAAGATAAGCTTGCTCCTTGACTTGAGTCATAGCTTCTTCTTCTTCTTATTCTTCGTTTTTTACACAATGCTCACAACTCACACAAAAGCAAGCATACTAAACAACGTATTCCTTTTTTTTCCTCTCTAGTAAAAAAACTTGTACAGAGATTGTGTATAGACCCACTAACTTACTACAAAACAATTGATGATATTATTATGATGATCATGTTGATCTCTGATGCTGGCTGGCTGAGAGTGAATATTATTGAATGCTTTCAGTTTCAACTATCGCTTATCATCATCATCATCATCACCCACCACCGCATAAAAACACATTTTTTCTCCATATATTACTGTGCAAGTGGAACATACAAAGTATATACATAACACGCCTATTATATTCATGATGATGCTGCTGCTTAGAATACTGAATTGAGAAAAAAAACGCTAGTTTATAATGCCATGCCTGTATGGTGGTGGTGGTGGTATCCACATAATATTATAATCTTTCTTTCCTGAGAGCTCTTCTCTGTGAGCTGTTGTTTTGTGAGCTAAACGAGCGAGAGAGAGAAAAGGATAAGGATAATGGTAATAATTTTGTACATGGACAGAAACAGAAATCAAGTGACTAAAAACACACAAGACACAAGTAATGTAGTACAACATATTATTTATATAATATTATGTGCATACGCACATTGTTGTATTGGATTTACACAACAACAAGCTTATAAGGCTCACAAAACAGCCACACTCTCAACTCTCAGCAGAGAGGATATCGGTGTTCGGTATAAGAAGAGAAAAAAAACTATAAAGCACGTAACACGTAACGATGATGAGGTGATGACGATAATGTCTAAAAAACTATATAGCAAAATAGGAATAGCACACACACAGCAAGCAAAGCAAGCAGCCTTACGAACGAATATGTAGTAAAAAAAGCAATAGATAAAAAATAAAGTTGTGTGTAGAGAAGAAAAGACAAGGAAAAGTAAGTAGCAAGCAGAACCGAAACAGAAAGACAAGGGACAGGACTAAAAAAGACACAAAATAACTTGCATTGTGTCTATGTGCTCCTTAAAAACTAACGTAGCTCGTCTCCTACAACACAAGTTTTTTATATATAAAAAAGGGACAAGATAAGAAGAAAAAAAGATTCTTGTGATTATGTAGATCATTTTTGTACAGTTTGTCTTTTTTAAGTTTTTTTTTGCTACTGCACACATTATCATTATATATTTATTATAGGCACTTGTTTTAACTTTGATGATAAGAGGAGGAGGAGGAAGAAGTAATTATTATTTATCTCGCTGGAGCAAAAAGTGAACAACAACAAGAGTGAGTTGTAGATGAGTGGACCGTGTTATGTGGATAATAGTAATAATATGAGTAAAGGCTAATCATTAGTATTTTTTAACGTCATCATCACCGCTGTCATCTGAATAAAAAAGGGACGTATAGCACACAGCGGAGATAGAAGACAGAGACGAGAACAACTTTTTTGTCTCTGATCTTTGCTAACTGCTACATAAAATAAAACTGTACATTTTATACTTACGTAAGTCCAGAAGCAAAAATGTTGTATAATGTGGAGTGATAAGGATTCGTGTAGAGAAGAGAAATCTACGATACGAGTACTCAGTCAGTGGGCCTTTTTGAGAAAAGAGACAAATGGCGATATTGAGGATACGTCATCTTCAGAAAAGGAATACATAGATTGATCCAAAACAAGATCATGTTCCATGATAAGGAAAAAATTGAACAGAGAGGACAATCGTGAACGTTAAATGTTTCGTAAGAAGAGGAGCATCAATAAAAAGGATGACAGGAGAAGAAAATATTATTATGCATTTTTGTTAGGAAGTGGATTGCAAAATACATTTTTTTAAATAAACGAGTATTTTTACCTTTCAGAAGCAAAGTAGAAGGCATGCTCGAATAGTTGTGCATTAAGATGTAAAATTCCAATGGATATAAAAATATATTTAAATGTATAGCTAATTAAATTACTATATACCCATTTTTACGAAAAAGTTCATCTCAAGTAATCTTTTGTGATTAAAACAAGCAATTAGTGAAAGTGTCGCAAAAAATATTTTCACCTGGCTGTATATTCTCTTGGGCACAACGACAACGAAAGCGTTCCAATTAACTTAATTAGCATTTTTTACGCAATTTATTAATTTGTTCACAAAATTCTTGTACATACATACTCCACTGACCAGAATATCATCGTCTTAAGAACTAATTAATATACACGCCATGATGATGAATGCATTCAAAATCAGTTAATGTGTTTTCAACATTGTGAAAGTTGGTGACTTTGCTTACTGCGGAGAAAGGAGAACTGACTTCAGCAGTCTTCTCTCGAAAAAATATTTATATCATTCTTCTTTATACCTGTTAGAAGTTTACTTGTGCAAAAAAAAGTGAAAAGCTTATAGCGATGGAGGCTATAGCGAAACATGATTTCGCTGCTACGGCAGACGACGAGCTGAGTTTCAGGAGGGGACAAATATTAAAGGTACGTGACATTTTATTAGATTACTGAACCATTAAAAATTATTTAATTATATGTCAGGTAAGGGTTAATTGGTATTTGTTGGATATGGATACACTTAATGATCACGTGACTTGCATATTTTTCCATTGTGATACTTTTCCCTGGAGAGAAAGCGTTCATATTTGACATTTAATAGAACAAAGGTGAAGATAGGGAGCTCATAAAAAATGCATGCTTCATCAGTCAATCAAGTCGCTAATTATTCCTTGACTTGACCAATTTTTCTATTTTAAAGTACAAAAGGCTGGTAAATTACAGTCTGGCCTAAAGTAACAAAAAATATGCGGATATGTATTCGGCAATTTATATCCGTAAAGACTAGCCGACGGGCAACCTGCGCCGTAGCATGTGCTACGCCTCAGCTACATACAAAAGCAGCTGATAGCAGGCGGAATCCCGCACACTTTGTGCTAAGTCTTTACGGATATAAATACAGGAATACATTAATATACATGGGATTGGTATACCCGGTGCAAAAATTCATATATAACGGTGATAGTGGAAGTCTGCCAGATGCTATTAATGAGGAAAGCATGATGATGATGATGAGCCAGAGTTTATGTAGACGCTTAAGGAAATGGGTGTTGGTGCGGCGGATGCCGGTATTGAATTTGAAGCGGAATCAGCTTTTGAAATTGTTTGACGGGCAAAGTTGTAAAGTAGGATAGATTTATATAAGAAAATACTTGTATTTCTTATTTCATGCATGAATATGGAGCTGAGAAGAGAAGAAGAAAGAAAAGGGAAAGCTCACTTCCTACTTCAGGGGCACCTCCACCGCCTAAAATGAAAAGACTATATATTTTGTTGAGTTGAATATTGATTTGCGACTCTTAACATTTTGCGAACCTGGCATATGGACTGATATGATATTGAAACAATACCGTTTCCCACTTAGAGACTATTACGGATTAACTACACGTACGTGAAAGTACGTAATACGTCTTCTCCTGATCTACACACGTCAGTAGTCTGTGTTTCTCTTGATCTTTTGCATGGTTTCTCCTCAACAGTTTTCGGTCATCCAGTCGTCGAGTATACATTGCACAACGCTCCTCTCCGCGAAACGGATGCTAGAGGAGAAATGTGCAATAATTTTTTTTTCTCTTGCAAACTTGAACACTTCTGTATATCCTATCGTATCCCCAATCTACATTGACTATACATTAAAAAAAAGTACATTCTGAAAAAAAATATTTGCGGAGCGGATCTAAAAAGAGAACCAGAAAGAAATTGTAAAGAGAGTGTGATGGGTGAGGTTCATGGTTCATTCAACTTTTTCCGTGCGTGTGTGTCTTTCCACCATTTCGTTTGAAATTACAAAATAAAGCACATGCTCGTTATGTAGTTTGTTGGAACTCGCATTTTGTAATGAAATACTAGATGAAATGAGAGGATGATGATAAGATTAAGCTTGTAGTTTTGATATTTTTATTATGTCAACCTACAAATATGTAGAAATGTATACCGGTTACCGGTATAAGAATCTATGCTCGTGAAAATGAAATGACATTACCTACATTTCAAACTTTCCCTAGTTCCGTCTCCGTCTTTTCTTACTTTTTTGTATTATTTGTGCAAAAAACATACATACATCCGAGTAAGCACAACGAAACGTATCACAATGGCTTGTTAGTTTAAACTGAAAGTACGGCTATATGAAACAAGCACAGCAATGTCTGGCGTCTAGTAATATGTAGCCGTGGGGCTGTTTATTGACTTGACATGTGTGTATACTCTCTGGAGGCTTTTGGCGGACACCAACGCATTTGATTAACATAAACAACTACAAATATGTAGAAATGTATACCGGTTACCGGTATAAGAATCTATGCTCGTGAAAATGAAATGACATTACCTACATTTCAAACTTTCCCTAGTTCCGTCTTTTCTTACTTTTTTGTATTATTTGTGCAAAAAAACATGCATACATCCGAGTAAGCACAGGGAAGCGTATTACAATCGCTTGATAGTTTAAACTGAAAGTACGGCTATGTAACATAAGCAGCAATGTCTGGCGTCTAGTAATATGTAGCCGTGGGGCTGTTTATTGACGACATGTGTGTATACTCTCTGGAGGCTTTTGGCGGACACCAACGCATTTGATTAACATAAACATGCTCATATATTCGTTTTTAGCTTGAAAGTGGAAATATCAGAAAAAACTTGCGTAAAAAATAATGAGAATGAAATGTACACTGCAGCAAAAGTCTGTAGGTTGTTGGCTTTCTCAAGAAATTCATCCGAGGAATTCGGGACGCGTATGTATGCGAACAGGAAAGAATGCATGCGAAAAAAAGTAATAAAAATCCTTGTTTAAAAAATCTACTTTCGAACAGGCATGATCGCTACGAAAAATCATGAGATGATCATTTATTTTATAATAGCAAGTTTAACAAGGAAAAAAATAATTTCAAATTCAACGCACGACGACAATTCAAATGACTCATCATCATAGATAATATTTTACAATGCATTGTCTTTAATAAATATTTGATAAGAATTTCTGATCCAAGGTTTTTCATAAATGGTACGAATATAACGTGAAATTATTCATGCTAATAATGTGTCTGCTTTTTAAATGGTAATGCTTCCAGGTTTTAAATATGGAAGATGACGCCAATTGGTTCAGAGCTGAGCTGGATGGCAGAGAAGGACTGATACCATCTAATTATATTGAAATGAAATCACATTCGTGGTAAGCAGCAGCCTATCAATCAGCTTCAATAAAACATGATAATGTATCAAGTTTCAGAAGCAACAAATTTTTATTGTGACTTTGTATTTCAATCTATATACATATTAATGATTTTTCCAATTCGTAGGTATCGTGGCCGTATTACGAGAGCAGAAACTGAAAAATTTCTTACTGATAAGCCAGATGGTTCCTTTTTAATCCGAGTATCTGAATCCAGCCCGGGAGACTTTTCCCTGTCTGTAAAGTAAGTAGCTTGTTTTTTCTTGCGTAATTTAGCACAGAAACATGGATAGTTTTTAATTAATTTTTCTTAAATTTTTTGTCGTAGCACTACTAATTTGCATATTATGCCATGCTAGCGATGATGACGTGAACTGAAGTGCTTACGAATAAATACTTATTCTCTTTTTCCTTTTTTTAGTATGTCAAAGCCCTGTATGATTTCACTCCTCAGGAGCCAGGAGAATTAGAATTCAGAAGAGGTGATATAATCACTGGTAAGTCGATAATGCTAACTTATTATAATAAAAAATGAGGAGATCAGCAAAAGTCAGTCAATGCATAAATTTATAATGCATGCGACAATTCCAGTATTCATGCCTGAAAACTGTAGAAAACATCATTCATTTCTCATACCGACGCCTCCAAAAATCTTTGTATTTTTTGGAATGCCAAGATGACCTACATTGTCCTCTGCTGGCTATGCTGACATACATTTTCTGAGAAATGTTTTTGAATAAAATCACTCATTGCGTCAATTACAATAACTTATCAATTCTCTTTTTCCTTTTTTAGTATGTCAAAGCCCTGTATGATTTCACTCCTCAGGAGCCAGGAGAATTAGAATTCAGAAGAGGTGATATAATCACTGGTAAGTCAATACTATTATAATAAAAATGAGGAGATCAGCAAAAGTCAGTCAATGCATAAATATACAAATGCATGCGACAATTCCAGCACAAAACTATAGAAAAAATCATTCATTTCTCACACCGACGCCTCCAAAAATCTTTGTATTTTTTGGAATGCCAAGATGACCTACATTGTCCTCTGCTGGCTATGCTGGCATACATTTTCTGAGAAATGTTTTTGAATAAAATCACTCATTGCGTCAATTAAATATATGACGTGATGGACTTATCCTGTCTCAAAAAAATTTGTCTTTTAGATTTGTCAATAAAATGGTATAAATCATTCTCTCGTTTTTATTTTTTTTCAGTGACGGACCATTCTGATGAAAACTGGTGGACAGGAGTTCTTGGAAATAGGCGAGGACAGTTTCCTGCTACATATGTTGCTCCATACAACCCCTGATTTTAAACGAAACGAAGCTATCAATTTTTTGTATTACAAGCATATAAACTTTAATAATAATAATATATGAAATAATGAAAGAGAATTGTGGTGAATGCATGTTATAAATTATATTCGGATGGTGAAGATGTATAGAGAGAAAAAATGCAATATTAAGTCTATAGAGTAAAAAAATAATAATATTCTTAAATGCGTTGCTGCGTTCTTTGTAAAGTATGTATGTATTCACAATGTATCATACTATTGAAATACTTAACAAATATTATTGTTATATAGATTATCATTATTAAACGTATTATCCTTCCTTGTTCTTTTTGTGGTCAGAGAAGGCAGACAGGAGCAGATATTATAATTATATTATTATGTTGTATAAATGACGCGCGTTGCAAGCACACACACACACACACATTACAACTGCTCATCATTTCTTTTGACGTCATTTTTTTGTAATACATGTTATTTTAAAGAAAAGAAGCTTAAAACAAATTTCCTCCATGTTGCATTTAAGAGTCAATGTCATGTGTGTGTACACAAATGTGTGATTGTGATTGATTGAATAATATGTAACGAACGACTGTATTTTCCGACTTTTACCTCCTCGTTAAATTATTAATATAGTTTGTGTACAAACAAAAAAAGCAACCTTTCCTTCTACGTTTTATTTGAAAAAAATAATGTTTTTAGTTAAATATTTTGAAGAGAAGGAGATTTTAAAATAGTAATATAATAACATGTTCTTTAGGTCACAAGAATCAGTTGCAAACTAAGCCAGCCAATTAGTTAAATTAATTAATTATTTTATGACTTATCATGTTTGGTTGAATTGAATAATATGTAACGAACGACTGTATTTTCCGACTTTTACCTCCTCGTTAAATTATTAATATAGTTTGTGTACAAACAAAAAAAAGCAACCTTTCCTTCTACGTTTTATTTGAAAAAAAATAATGTTTTTAGTTAAATATTTTGAAGAGAAGGAGATTTTAATATAGTAATATAATAACATGTTCTATAGGTCACAAGAATCAGTTGCAAACTAAGCCAGCCAATTAGTTAAATTAATTAATTATTTTATGACTTATCATGTTTGGTTGAAGAAGTAAGTTGCGATAATGCAGAAAAAAAATAAACTACTATGTTCTTGATGATGCAATCCTTTTTATGTGAGAATTCCTTCCAGTCTGTGTTTACCGTTAAAAACGGTTGAAAGATTATACTGGCATTTTTTAACCAAATTGTCAAGAATAATCGGTGGTTTGTCATATAACAAAAAGAACCGCTGCCCATTTTAATTACATACATAACTAAAAACCAAACAAAATAGACAATGTCTCAGAACGCCCCGAAAATTTTATTTGCTCCAACTTGTATTTTTATCATCGAATTAATTACGCTAAAACGATAAAAGATTGATCTGAAATCTGTTGAGTACACACATGCCTTGCTGTGTTTTACGATGCAAATATATAGCAAATTTTATTGGTAGATGAATACTTAATGAAAGCCTTTTATGTCTAATAGTTAATTTTTACATAATAGTACATTAGGTGGTAGTGTTGAACAAATACCTTTTAATTTTACGCTGGAAAGTACTACGCATTATAAAAAATTTTAACTGTTGCTGCGCGAGCGTTAATTGTACTACGATGACAGGTATCAAAAAAAACTGCACACTGTGTTGCTCCAAATAACTGCCTTAAATTATTTTATAATTTTTTTCTCTTAAAATGTGTTATCCACACTACATAATAATATTATGCTACATTAATGATTTAATGAACCACGTCGGAATATTTCTTCTAACTTTTCTCTGTGTGTAAAATAGCAATTATGATTAAAGTTTTTGTTAATTAGTAACTTGATTATTTTTTGTTATTTTTAACTAACAGCTCCTCATAGAACACACTGTAAACGAACAAGTTGCTACATAGTTTAACATATTTACTTTTAGCTAAATTAATTTAAACAATAATATATGCTATTTACAAAACAACATGAAACCTGTTAATGCATTTGTATTTTTTGTAAGAAGAATAGTGTTTAAACTTGTGAAATCCTTCTTTAAGAATATAGAAAGTAGTTCTACTTTTCTGGAATGAAAGACAAAGCCAGAGAATTTTTATATTATAAAAAGTTCTACAAAAACATGTTGAGTAAATGGTGAATGCAAGAGAAAGTTTTAATTATGATAGCGTATGGATTTCCGCTGCAGAGTTTTTGACAGAGCAGCATTTTTACAACAATGTTAAATTAATCTTTCAACTGTAAACTTGACATCGTCCAGCAGATAAGATGACTACTAAATGTACTACAACGGAGTTAAATGGCTATATATATTGTCTAATTCTCTTCATAAACTGAACTCCTTTCATGTAGGTTTAAAGGAACATTTAAATTAGTTGAGCTGATTAGATGTTAGCAGTACAGATCAATATGCAGATGTAGTTCACACGCTTAATTTTCTTCCTACATATTTTGGAAAGCTTTTTTTAGCAAGCAGGAAAAAAGTATGAAAAAAACTTGAAGTAAAAAAAGGTTGTGCATAATATATACCTGTGGAACTCTGAAATAGAAAAAAATGACCAGAAAGCTGGTAACATGAAAACAATTAACGGAACTGCTACTAATACCACGCCTAAACCTAAATACAAAATGTCACACTTCTTCTGTCATAAAATATATAACAATTAATGTAATCCAAGAAAAAAAAGTTGTTCTGATGACGGCGTATCTTAAAAAATGTAGTACTAACTGAACTGAATATAATATTCACTACGAAACTGGATGCGAAAATATAAATGCGACTAGAGAAAAAAAACTGTACCATTGTTGTAGCTGAGCTTGTTAAATTTTTAAATATTTTTTTCTTATTACCAGATATAATTCTTGGTCTTTTAATACATATACATATTATACAGCACTTACTTAACTTTTATAGAAAGAATACATACTAACTACATGAACTTTATTAAGTGTACGCAACAATCACTCACACAAAAAACATACAACAATCGACTAACTTCTTTTTTCCGAGGAACGGCAAAATGGAACCCCCTCTGCATTTTTATTAATAAAAAA
>JAHZMV010002036.1:0-45659 GCA_027743765.1 Coecobrya sp. COE2
GGCGGTGGTGGGGGTGACGGAGGTGGCGGCGGAGGCGGTGGCGGTGGACGATAATTCCAGACTAGTGAGAACATTGGTGCTACCTTTTCGGTTTAAAACAAAATATAATAGAAAATCCACATAGTAGACCCTATTTTTCTTACTATTAAATTTTATGAATTTTGAAATATGTAATAATTCGGAGAAATTTGCAATGATTATTCATTCGGTGTCTTTTGGTAAACCCATAAATTTTATCCAAATAAAAATAAATACTTTTATTTTCCAGTTCAATAAAAGTTTACAAGCATAAAATTCAACCAACCACATCAAAATGAGAAATAATTAATGTCATGTTTTTTTTTCATCGGGCCGTTTCTCTCAATATTAAAATCGCCTTCACAAGGAACATTTGGCATATCATTTCACTTGTAATCAGTCACTACTTAATAGTTTCTCATGCTTTTTAATAATCCTAGACCTACACATTTACTTAGAAGTTAAAATATTGTACTGTACATACACATGACCTTAGTACGCTACACTTTCTCCTGCATTCAATTTATCATTTTATACTTTCACTAGTATCCCACATAATAATCAATCTAGCAAAATCATAAAGAATTACATATAATACTCATAAAAATTCTAATAAGTTTAATGAATAAAATAATATGGCATATATAATATTAATTACTTAAGATTACAAAATTTTATAACTAAATATAAATCTTGTCATTTTTATGCTCTTACAATTTACATTTTTACAAATTATTTATGACAGAGGAGTATTCTGTAATAGTTTAAAAAATTCGCTGCTTATAAACTAATAAGTGTATTTACATGAGTGTTTTACAAACAAATATACAAAATTTATCTTAAATGTTATAGCCTCTTTTGCTTTGTATTCATTGTAACAAAATGAGAAAAAATCAAGTTGCTTCAACATCAGCAACGTTGTCAAAACTAAATCGGATTACTCCGAATATAAACTCTACATGCTTTAGCAGTCCGGAAAAAAACATAAATGTCAACTTACAACAAATACCAGTGTAAATAATATCATTTTGCAATGTTATACCTCAATAATATATCAGAAGATGAATTGCAAGAAAAACAATACTAACTATTGAAGCCTCATGAAAAGTGTACTATCCATTACATAAGAGTATGCTTTCTAGAGAAACACCGGATCCAAGGAGCCTCATCTTTGACCAATAATCTATTTTATAGGGTAGGGGTCTATTTACGCAGAATAATACTTCAAAAGTCCTATTCTACAGTCTATTTATAATTTTGTTGTATGATATCAAATTCAAGTTTCTGCTTAGACTACTGTAATAATGTCTCATTGTCAGTATGATTGGTCTTAGGACTCAAACAAATTCTAAAATCCTACAACTACTACCACATTAGTTGTGAATAAAGTTACTAAAATATTAGCTTAATGAATAGGTGAGTCTTTAGTCCACCCCTGAACACGACTGAAAGTGCATATAAAACACCAAACTAGACCTTCCATCAGTATTTTAACACGCAAACGATTATTTTTTGTATTCTCTGTGCACACACATTATAAAACTGTTCAGAATTAGGCTAGCTACTTGGTGTGTTTTTTGTTGAATTGTTTGCTAGCAACAATTTAAAATGCACAGTATCATTCCATAATTAGTAGTGTGTGTATAGTTTGAGATGCAATTAGGTATGTATTAATTTAAAATGAAATTATTAAAATATACTAGACTAATCATCAAAACCATCATCGTCATATTCATCATCAGAATTTCCTCCTTTGTTGCACTCGCACGCGCATCCAGTTATGACAGGATGACGAACTTGAATCCATCTACATTTCTTAGCTTTATCCCAGTCCTGACAATGCCACCTGAGAAGAACCTGAAATCATAATGCCGGAATTGCCATTAAAATATTTTCAATTATCTCGTTGTTTTAAACATTTACTAATTTTGATTGATGTTTTACCTTGTATTCTGCTTCACTTGGTTTACAGCTCATGCCCGGCGGAATGGAGCACGATCTCTCTGAATGACACTGGCCTTCTTTCAGCCATCTAGGCCAAAAGCGAATACCCAAGTCTCTCCACGTTTCAATTACTGGACATGAAGTGTAAGCCCAAAGAAACTGGACTAATTTTCTTCTCAATTTTGGAGTCAATCTTGTTCTCAGTTTTGTTCCATCCGGAAGTGCTAGTGCGCCATATTGTAACTTACGGATAAACTTTGGAACTTGGTTGCTCTGTTCGTCGTGCTAAAAAGAAATGTTTGAAAATTAGAGATGAGCCCTATTAATGCAGTTTAAATGTACTGTAAAAATGACAAATTATACCTCATTAACTGGCACAATTCTTCCTTTTTTATTTCTTTTAAATGGAAACCGCATCGTTCCATTTGGATGAGTTGTCAATTCAATTGGTCTTCGTATGCTCATGTAACTCGGGTCAAAGTGTTTCCCAATCTTCATTCTCAGTTGTCTAATGTCCATTTCTTCTGGTCGAGGATCATATTTTGTTCCGACTGGCTCTTGTAGCCTCTTAATTGGGAAAAAGTCTCTTGCTGGAGTGGGTCGCATGAGGTACTGTTGTTGATGATGATTATTGTGGTGACTACTTCCACCGTATTTTCTTGCCGTCCCACTTTGCCCCCGAACTCCAAGAATGAAGAATACACTTCCTTCTTGGTTCATTATACTGAATAGTACTAATACTGCTATGTAACTGAGCCAAAGTGAATCCTATAAATCAATTAAAAAGTAATCGTGCATGAGTAAATCAATTTTCATCGCCACTTTTTTTTTAAATTTGCATTTTGGTCAGATTACACAAATACGAGCAATGAACCGGAAGTGGATATGTAAATATAAAGATAATGTGTATTCATTCTAGGCAGATAGCCATCTTTTTCCCTTCATTCTGAATCATTATGCAAACATTCTAAATGCATTTATTTCATGAATCTCATTATAAGAAAATCCCAACTCCAATCAAAAGTGAAGGTACTCGGAGAAATCCAATCCTACCTTGCAAACCAATTTCAAAATAGTGCATAGAGTAGTAGAGACAAAGGGAGTGTAACCAACATTCACTCAACAGTGAAAAAATTATGAAAACATCATCGGTACTTTATCATCAACCTAACATTTATATTGCAATGAAGAATTTACTGCAATAAATATGTCACAATAATGCCAAAACTATAGCCAACACAGTTGGAGAATGCGCTTGTAATTTGAGAAGGTAATGAAACGGTGTTTATCCTCGTAAAGGCTCAAAACATCAATATCAGTTTCTGCAGTGTCAAAGTCGTTAAACGTAATTATACTAAAAATGTCTCAAAAGCTGCCTTATCAAGTCACACACATGTCCATTTTTATTGTATACCAAATTTTATATGAGGTTAAAGAGGTGCACGCAGTGTTATAGCGGGGGTGGGTGGAAAAAAATATGAGATGAGGATGAAAATAGTTTTGCTGCACAGTTTGTTGTATAAGTTCCATAATAAGATGAATACATAGAGTGGGGGTGTCACCATTTCACCGTCCCCCTTTAGCTCTAGCCCACCTTTATGTAGGCATTTAATAAGATGTAGGATGGTTATGCAGTTGCACATCGCATGTTTGTCAATTTTAATTAGATAGGATGAAAATAGTTTTGCTGCACAGTTTGTTGTATAAGTTCCATAATAAGATGAATACATAGAGTGGGGGTGTCACCATTTCACCGTCCCTCTTTAGCTCTAGCCCACCTTTATGTAGGCATTTAATAAGATGTAGGATGGTTATGCAGTTGCACATCGCATGTTTGTCAATTTTAATTAGATACTTTCTGCACTTCCATCCAAAATGTAATACCCACGTTCCTGAGTGTCTATCTTGTGCACCTTGAACATGTTCTTGAAATTTTGCTAAAAGATGAATATTGTATTTACAGAGAATACAATTTTTCCATCATATTTTTTCCAACCATTATTTCAATCTTTACCATTTCCTTTGGTTGAAAGGATTTGTGTTGTTATATGCTCGGAACTTAAACAGATTAAATAAAATCTAATTTTAATTGTGGATAACTATTAGCTGATAACGCATGGTCAGACAACTTATCGTAAATATGTTGAATACTGACAATGAAATGATGTTGTGCATTTTTCTAACCCTATCATATTACGAGAAGAGCGTTCTTTGTTGTAGGAGTACCATAATAAAACCTGCATTCAAAGTACGCGTTGGTTATATTGAAAGAGAGAAACAGTAATAATGACGATCCTACCTAACTCATCCATATCAAGTGGCTAATTACATATGGATTTCAAGGAGGGTTCCCTATTCTCCTTGTTGCCATCATCATCGTCAATCTCGGCAACAGCCACAAAAGCGGCAGTATAATATCAAGATGCATACATACAAGAAGCCAACCATCATGAAAATAAAGTTTAAAAAACGTAATTAAAAATTCCCCATGATTCATGGTACTTATTATATCGAGATTAGGTTAATATTTTTCACCAATCATCCTCAATATTATTATCATAAACTTTCATTTTAGCCAAAATTTAAATCGCACCTCGAGCAGACTCCCCTATCTCTCTAAACATTTAACATCAACAAATCAACAAACACATAAATACTTTCAAAGTATCAAGAGCTTATCACCCAAAATCATATCATAGGAATTGCTCTAGTGTGTCTTGTTTAGGCCGATGCGTTCATCATTGAAAATTGAAATGGGCCTATGGTATGGTATTGATGTGATTTCCATATCATTTTACATCATAGAGAGGTGATAACATAATATGTTATTTATTAATGAACAATAGTATTTGTTTAGGAGTATTCTTTGACGGTCACTTTGTCACACCTGCGTCAAAATGCCAAACCTTAAAGAAATGACTATGAAAATGAAACACATTTTATTCAAATTCTCCTTTCTCAAGAGGATATTTTTTGCGCTTAAAAGACGTTTATGTCGCGATAAATATAGCACGTAAAAATGTTAGCATTTATATCATTCATCTCATCTGTATAAGAAAAATTTGACAAGACTGCCACTCCTTGGAACTCATGAAAAAAGTAAATCAGTGCATAATGTTTTATTCTCACAAGTAACCCTATAACGATGATGAGATCAGTGGACGACGAAATGGAGGAGGTGAGATAATACTTTGCATAAATTACTTTGTAGATACACATGGATCCAATTAAATTGGGCACTTTGCTCAGAGTGGGCATTACTGTGATGAAAAATCAGTTATTAAATCCGTCCAACATAAAAATGATTTGGCTTTAATTTTTTCCTGGAACGTCTCTCTCACGCACTCTATTATGTAATAATAATTCCAGCATATTTATTGTTATTATTATGAAATATACCTGCTTTTGGCGTGAGGCGAACCTTTTTACGTAATGATTTTCATAGTCTTTATCACCGCCATAAGAAAACAAGTCAACTTCAAAACACACACGTCTTCTCCCCTTTTTACTGATTCGATATAAAAACAGACCTTTTGATATTGAAATGAGTCATGGTTCATTCATGATGGATGAGGGTATTGTTAATAGATTCTTTTCTTATTCATTCATTCACAAAACTTATTTGTTGTTCGTTTTGTTCGCATAATAGTTGATAGTAATATTTTTTGCTGTTCAGGTGATGGGATTGATAGCGTGTCATGCAAACTGTGAGGGATTTTGTTATTCATATAAAGAATCAACTTTACACATTCATGGAAAGTGCCGTCTTTGATGTTCATGTTGTTCGACGCATTCATTGTGTTCTATTCTACTTTAATATTTATTATGTAAGACAGGCAAAAATGGGTAAGGTAAGTAAATATATGTTGAAACTTTTCTTGATTACATATTACTTTGTGTACTTAATACAAATGCAGTTGCCTGTTGCATTGACTGACCGACCGACACCACCACAAGATCCAAGCAAGCCTACTTGGAAATTAATGAATGGACTGAGCAACAACATCTCGAGCTGAGCTGCTCCTTTTCCAACCCCTTGAAATTAGATTTTTATGAATGAACAACGAAAATAGCCAAGTTGACTCTGGTGTGTAGAGAGAGAAGAACGTGGTGCAAAATTTATTTCGGTTTCATTCTTAATTTTAAATATATATATAAAAAGTTGTGAATATGGGCATTAGACTTTTGAGTAGATCATCTACTTCAGATGCAATGGAAGGAATGAATGAACATGGTCTCCTGGTGGTGCTGCTCCGACGAAGGTGATTATCATTGAACGTAACCAGCGGCGAAATTATAAGTGTATTATTATTAATGAGCATAGGATCGTAGTAAAATTTCTAGACAGTTGAATGAATGGGCTCGCTCCTCTTGGAAAATAATGATATGCATAGCTGCACTACCAGAATGAATGACTGGTGACGGTAACTACTCAAATGTATTATTAGCAGCAGCAGTAGTATTGTTAGTTATGTATGTTATTAGTTACAAACATAAGAATTCAGATTTGCACAGTTTTACTTCATATTATACAGTGCGATGCAGTGGACGACAGTATTGTCTGCCACTTCAGTCTGTTTGTCCGTCCGTCCATGTAATGACTATATTAGCGATTGCGAGTTTTTGTTTTTATAAATAGCGCTAGTAGGAAGTAGGAAAGGGGTTTAAATATTTAATTTACAAGATAGGGCAATGGAATACAAAAAACAGGAAGTTTTCATTCTAAATTCCTATAAATCTTTGAAATGTTAGATTCCAAAAATTATATATCGTTTGCATGGTATATTTTATGGATTCTCCCTTTGAGACTAGGGGAGAATTAAATGAGGTGAGCTGGCAGAAAGGTTAATGAGCATCACAGCTACTTTATCATATATACCTAATTTATAATGCAAAATTTAGTTAATTTATGAGATAGTGTAGTTTAAACGTTAACTTAGTCTAGAAATAACGTATAACACAAACAAATTACAAATTGTACAGCACACAAAAGTTAATTNGGGAGAATTGAATGAGGTGAGCTGACAGAAAGGTTAATGAGCATCACAGCTACTTTACCATATATACCTAATTTATAATGCAAAATTTAGTTAATTTATGAGATAGTGTAGTTTAAACGTTAACTTAGTCTAGAAATAACGTATAACACAAACAAATTACAAATTGTACAGCACACAAAAGTTAATTAATAACTTATGCATTTAAATTTGGGCTAATTGATTTATCGTTTCTGTACAATCAAAGATCAAGTACAACGTAGGACGCAGACGGCTGGAAGCATCCATCCATAATGTATAAAAATATTCTGCCATTGCCTCCCCGTCATAATTATGAAATGGTTACCGGTCACCAATTTAAATGCGACCAGGAGGACTACAATTCCTATAGTCAAAGAATATAAGAATATTTCTAGGTAATTTGTTGAGTTTACAGATTGAATATGGATACATAAGTCTAAGTTAAGTAGGAGAGGAAAAAGTCTATACCGGGAATCGGATAAAAGGCAATCAAATATCAGGAAGAAACACTTTCAGTAGTATGTACAATTTAAAATGTTCTTGTAGCGTTCATAACGAATTCTGCAGTTACTTAAACGAATTTTATTATTCGTTCGTATTCTTTCAACTTTTTCAAGCTTTAGGAAAAGTATTGTGCGGTGCGTCTACGCGATTCGATTAGACAAGAGGTCCATCTTTACGGACGATAGCCGCACCTGGCAGAGTTAACCCATATTATATTCTAATGAGCCACATCCAAAATTATCGAGGTAGGTATGCATTACCCCTGAAGAAGAGTGCTGATATTCATCATGATGATACCATCATATCGTGTATATTGTGCCTACTAGATTGTATACATAATCAACAATGGTGGTAATAATAATGATGTGATATATTCGTCAAAACTGGGCTTGGCACCCCTAACGTAATGGTAATGTATTAGGGACTACATGTTGCCTGTGGGAAGCACTTCTCTCGATATAGAAATTGTTCATTATGTCAGAAAGCTACTACTAGTATATCGTCATCAGCAATAATCATGATCAAATCATTCAAATGCCACTATTATTAACCTTCAATAATCGGCGTCCGGAAAATTTGTTCCGTAAAAATTTCTCCCTGAAAATTGAGTTGACGCAAGCGTTTATTATACACGTTAGGAGTATGAGCTCACAGCGAGAGTAACGCGCACACATCACACAGCTGCAGCTTTTCTTTCACTCATTTTACTTCCCCTGTATAGAAGCCACCCAGTTTACCAACAGCTACCACACCACTTTACAACATAAAAAAATTGTCAAAATCTGTCTGGTAGTTTGGTAGACACCGTAAACTGTGCAAATGAAAAATGACATTATTTTTTATCTCCATTGTACCACACTGTTGCAGGGTTAAAGTTGCATTTTCACTTCGTCATAAACTAGATTCTACTTTTTACCTTACCCGATATATAAGTCCCATAACATAAGTTTACTTCATATATCTACTATGTAGCTCTATCATACTGACTGATCATTTCATTCAAGCTCATTTGCAAAATACAATAATTTGCACAGCAGAAAGAACCTCCACTGATATTCGCAAAAAAATCTTTTAGAAGACATATGTATGTGTGAGATAATAATAAGCATATAATATTATTTACACATTCGCACACGCTATATATTTTATTTACTTGTACGATACACATAAATAACCCTCGCTGAAGAACCTATCCCACTTATTTCTATTCATTTCATCATTATCGCAGCTTTACACACAAACGTAGAATAATGCATATTAAGAAAATTACGTTTTTTTCTCTCTCCTTCTTGCTAAGGTGAGGTAAAAAGGTCCACTACAACCACCACGCAATAAGCTAATTTTTCTCAATGAAAATCTCGTCAACTACTTTACAAAATTACCATAATAATGCGTACGTGTATTTTTTATTATAACAAGTAGTAGGAGGAGGAGAAGCAGTCAGTTGATAAGTTCAATAAGTGTTACTGTATGCTTATGAACCCAGCGGCGATGACGGTGGTATGGCGGTGGTGGCATATGACATTAAGAGAGCCGATGACTCACCATCAGCAAAACAAGTTGTTACATGAAGAAAACAATATATTTCATATCTTTACGATATACACTCTTTTTGTGTTTATTTACGATAACCGACCAAAATGAGGAGACTCCTTCAAATCACTTCATTCACAAAAATTTTCTTTTTTACGCTGCTGCAGTTTCTTATTTTTTGCCACGTATCTGCTGTCATCACTCAAGTTGTGTCAGTGACGACGACGGGGGATAACGATGAAAATTCAATGTTCGAGGGAGCCACCCATTTTCCAGACAAAAAATCTGGCAACGTATTATATATATGGATGGAGATAAGAAAGTGGATGAAGGGGTTGAAAATAATCTTATGTATGTAATTACTAAACAGTACGATGATGTAAAAGTTGTAGGAGTATTTATCATTATCATGTTATTGACGATTCTGCAGTGTAATAAAAAAGGGATACCGGACTATTAGATTAGTTCATAACTTGAACGAGCTGCGAGAGTAAGAATTTCATTCACAAGTTTTTTTACATTTTCTCAAGTTGACCGAGGGCATGGCATGCGAAAATTACATTTTTTTGCGAAAACCCCCTGAGTACATGTGAACATGCACAAATTAGAGAAGGAGCGGGCATGGGCATATAAAGGTAAACCATGCAAATCCTGTCTGTTTTTGTTCCTGAGACTTGTAAAATGACCGAAAGAATGATCAGTAAAGAGTGATGGTCTCATTCATAAAATTAAAACACCCCCGCGCGCACTTATACATAAACTAAACTAACCTCTTAAAATATTTTAAAAATAAAAATTGTGTATTTGGCTATAAACCATGAACGGGAGGTATTATACGGTTAATTATGCATTGTGATCATTAAAACATAGTTGATTGATTTTTTCTCTTTAACAGAAAGGGAGTCAAATTCTTTTCTAGATTCCACTATTCATTTGAATAATAGGTTAATATTAATCATAAATAAATTATGCTTAGCGCTGTCGCTTATTCTTTTCACAAATATTCAGTCTCCTTTCCGTGCGATGTTTTTATCGATGACGTAATCAAGTTAACCTTTTCTTGTTTGCATCAGTAATCAGTACCCAACAGTTTTTCAGATGGTGTCAGGTAGCTAACATGGCACAGCGCCAAAAGTGCAGTCAAGTACTTACAGCGCAGCGTCATATTGTCTCTTGCGCCGTATTATATTTCATGCTTTCCTATCAGTTTTCATCGAAAGTTAAACTTGAATAAATTCATGTAAGTTTGTCATAATAGATCAATCTAATCTTGTTGATGGGCTCAGCTCATTCTAATTATATTTAAAGAAGGATAGTAGAAGGTAGTAATTGTGAATGTACATTTTAATCAATCTTGCTTTTTCCTGAAAAAGGGACTGTTTATAAATATACATACTCTCACCAAGAAGACATGTCGTATTATATGTTTCCTCGAAACCATATAAAACTAATTGGATTGGCACAAAGACAATCATATTGTTAAGTTTCATGTAACGTTATAAAAGAATGTTTCTTCTCCTGAATAGTAAAGGTGATAAATCATCCATCTGTTAGCTCACCGTAAAAATCTCATAATCATACTTGTTACATTTGGTCAAAGTTTTAAGATATGTGTATGATATATATGACACCCTTTAAACCGAACTCACACAAAGAAAAAAAATTGATATAAAATCAATCTTTGCTTTTTCCTGAAAAAGGGACTGTTTATGAATATACATACTCTCACCAAGAATACATGTATCTTTCCTCGAAACCATATAAAACTAATTGGATTGGCACAAAAACAATCATATTGTTAAGTTGCATGATTCTTTTATAAATTGCAACGTTATAAAAGAATGTTTCTTCGCCTGAATAGTGAAGGTGATAAATCATCCATCTGTTAGCTCACCGTAAAAATCTCATAATCACACTTGTTGTTTGGTCAAAGTTTTAAGATATGTGTATGATATATATGACACCCTTTAAACCGAACTCACACAAAGAAAAAAAATTGATATACATATTATAAATACTACGTTATATTATTTTATAGATTATTTACGCTACAGATACATATTACGTGGAGATTGATCAGTTGGGAGAAATAAAAGCATCATCAATTTCATTACTTCGGGGATTTATTTTTCTACATGAAGCAACTTATCTTTGACTAGGTATGTAAGATCATTTCTAGAAATATTACCAGCTGAACCACATAAAAAGTTTTGTGAGCCCATTTGATTATCATTATTATAATATTCAAATCAACCATAATACCTATATAATATACGATGATAATAGTTACCTACTACAAGTGTATATTAGAACTCCAATGTGAACAAACTACAAAATGCAGACAGACAAAATGTGTGTGTGCGCAGGTATGAACTAGGAGTCTATGACATAAACTAGAGAAAAAAACGAAGGTGGTGGTCATATTGTAGTACAGCGTAATGTAATGGTGGTTTTGTCGACGGTGTTGGTGGTAGATGATAATGATGGCGGAGTTGGTGGTGGTGCATTTGCCCTTAACTTTTTTAATAAAAGAGATGAGCTCATGTTTCTTTTCAGGTTGCTGTTAGGACATGAATACACAAAATGTCTCTCATTCTAACAGACTCGTACTTTGCCAGTGACGACAATTACAAGGATGATGTTTGATGAAATGATGCTACTTCTCTTCTTGTAATACAAATCCATTATTGAACTTATAAGATAGGAAAAAGAATATAACGATGGATTGAAACGTTACAGGAATCTACAAAATGATTTTCGTGACTTTTTACATGCAAAAGAGAAAATGTTTCATATGTTTAAAAACAATAATACTCGTATACTTTCTTCAACCAAATGTTCATGCTCCTCTAGTGTCGCATAATACATTTCCGAATAATTTTTAATTGGAATTAAAAGTAATTTCCGGAATCGTTACTACCAGATTATCCGCTTCCGGAAGTAAGATAGTTATGAATGATTAAGTTGGTCCAAAATGCAAACAAGTTAATCTTTCTAGTCATCAAACTCGATACGATTTATTTATTAGCCAATTAAAAAAGTGATGTCATGCCGTGAAGCGAAAAATTGTTATTGTTATATTATACATTTGGTTTCGGTTCGGAATTATACAGGTAACGAATGTATTGCATTGTCAATTTTTTATGTGCACCTAATATGTCAGGGAAAAGTTCATAGCATGTGAGAACAGAATCTCAAAACCATACAGACACATGTCATACTTTTTATTTAAAAAAGCTGGCAGAATAGGATAGCTGATGATCTCATAGTTCAACTTATTATCATATTTTGAAAACCACGTCGTATTGTTACTGGTTATAAAAAAGAAAAAAATTGTACCATAATCTATTTGCTGTTTATGTTCCTGTCCTTTCGACTCGTCCGCCAACTAATGTATGTATTCGACAATCTGAAGAAATCAGGTACTATAAAAGCGTTCCATTGGAAGTACAATAAGAAAAAGCGGTTTACGCACTCTTTTGGCAGCGTCAGCAAAGTAATTGCATATTTAACAAAACAAACACTTTATTTTGGCAGTAATAGTGCATACTAAATGCCTATACATCAAGGCAAAAATAGCATGACACAACTTAAATGCATGTACAAAATTGATCTAATCATCCAATCAATCTGAGTAGACATATATTATATATCAAAGTCTTAAAGAGACAGGATTTATTTAGATGAAGGGCTATAAAAAACAGTCTCGTCGAATAAAATGTCTTTTTATTCATTTTAAAAGTACGGCATGTAGTCACCTAATATAATCCGTAAAGACATTCATTCATCGTTGGCAACTGGAGTACCGATAGGAGTTGAGAATGCTTTGTAAATACATTTGATTGTACTTTCAGAAACTACAGATTTATGTCAAAATGCAAATCTAACAATCAAAAGCTAAAAATTAGATGTCGTTCGAAGAAACATCCCTTGTTGTTGCTGCTTTGTCGTAACTCGTAGGTTACATTACGTGATTATTTATTTACTTTTGTTGCGCTTTAGAAACTTTCCCGTACCATTGCCTGAACGATAAACGTATGAGAATTTTGAGAAAGAGACAGGATTTATTTAGATGAAGGGCTATAAAAAACAGTCTCGTCGAATAAAATGTCTTTTTATTCATTTTAAAAGTACGGCATGTAGTCACCTAATCTAATCCGTAAAGACATTCATTCATCGTTGGCAACTGGAGTACCGATAGGAGTTGAGAATGCTTTGTAAATGCATTTGATTGTACTTTCAGAAACTGCAGATTTATGTCGAAATGCAAATCTAACAATCAAAAGCTAAAAATTAGATGTCGTTCGAAGAAACATCCCCTGTTGTTGCTGTTTTGATGTAACTCGTAGGTTACATTATATGATTATTTATTTACTTTTGTTGCGCTTTAGAAACTTTCCCGTACCATTGCCTGAACGATAAACGTATGAGAATTTTGAGCAATTCTGCTACCTCCATTCCCAAGGGTTAGCCGATTTTGCCGAAATTCAATAGGTGTACACGAACGAACACATGGAAGATAAAGTAAACTTATAAATTATTGTGATTACAATCACACTACCCTCTTTCCAAACTCATAGCTCATTTAATACACAATAAACTGATTTTATTTGAGAGAATATGCTAAATTACAAACATGTCTTTTGTGGAAAGAAATTGTCAGTGTGCGCGTCAGTTGCAAGCATACTTTCATATTGTACATGCTTTGATCTTCGCTTGATCATTATTTCCTTCTGATAATTTATCGATTACTTATTAAGCTGGTTTCCATTAATCATTTATGCCTGTTGTCGATTGCCCTATTTCACACAACCGAAAACACGAACATATTGTTCATTCTCATAATATTACAACTACAAATATGTATATAACCATTCATTCATATCAATCACCATATAGTATCTCGCCAAAGGTTCGTTTCACTGATGAAAAAAGGACTCGGTTTTTCGCATTTCTATTTCTTGATGGTATAAATTTAGTATTCACTTTTTTGCTCATTGAAGCGTTGATTTTATGTTATAAAATCGAGTTATCGGATTTTGTTGGAAACAAGACATATTCATGTTTTCTGTCTTCAGCATCGCTTTAGTAAATATGTAATGGGACATTTTCTGGATGCTTTCAACTTCATGGTCACATATAGCATAATCTATTACATCTTTCTCGTCACTTCTTAAACATTCATAACTGTGATATGAATTGTGTTGATGAACATAGGAAGGTAGGTATATTTTAATAATACATACTTAATATGCAGTGTTGTAAATCTCATGTGTCTTTTAAGTCAAGTACCATTGTCCGGGTAAGCATCCACTTGTCGAATCATGTTTTATGATCCATGCATGAAATAATCTTCGCAGATTGATGGTATGACTAGCAATTATGATTTGCAAGAATAACCTAGACGGAAAAGCTAATAAACCACGTAGACACGTGTCGACTTGACATTTATTAGCAGATGCTTACATAAACGCTATCCATGAGGAAATTCTTAAAGGAAATGAAAATGGAATCAATATAAACGTTGACCATCGCAAATTGCTTGACCTTGATTATTGATTTATGATTTCTGTGCAGTATAGCTTCAAGTTTAATGCTCATTTCACGAAACTGATTTTTTAAACAAAATAATACATGAAATAATACGTACCTGCGAAACGGCCATCCTATAGTTCATTGTGGATAAAATGATTTCCAGATTTTGAATTTTTAACCAAAGTATAGTTGATGTCTGATTCACTTTTAACTATTATTGCGGTACTGTATATTAGTAGTTAAGTTCATTCGCATTGAAAGTTTATGACACAATAATTTACAGATAGTAACCACACCACACATAACACTGTAACGGGTATGAATTTTGTTCGTAAGGGTTTCTCTTAACTGAAGCGTTTTCACTTTCCACTATATTTAAAAAAGGCATACACCTTGTTGATTATTATATATCGGTTAGAGTGCATGTTGTTACAAGATGTCACACTTCCTCTCATGGTGCATAAATAGGGAACTCACAGTTACTACGAATGACGCCTACACCAATCTCTGTTACAATTTTTCTAGGAAAACAAAGCACTTACATTTTGATATCTTTGTTTAAATAAGGTCAGATTCAAAGCTCTAAAAGATGCGAAATGATTGAAGCAGAAGAGAATGAATCAAAATAGCACAAAAATATTTCCTGTCACAAAAAACTGTATTATACATTAATATTATGGTTGGATGAATTGGACAAAGTACGTTCCCCATTAATATGAAACCGTTCTTTTCTCCAGCAAGTTTTTCTTCTGTTATTTCAGCCACTACTGACTATTTGCTGCTCTGGTCCGTTCGGTCAAGTTGCTGCATCTGACTGAAGCTTTGAATCTTTCAATTGGTTGTATATATAAGTATAAAATATGTACGTGTATACCAGCAGCGTCTACCTACGTAGTTATGTACTTTAGGTATCAAATATTGTGTAAGTAAGTATTTATGTATATACGCAAACTCTTTGTTGTGCCTTGATCTGGCTTGGCTCTTGTTTGACGAGAAGTGAGTATATGAGATTTATATAAGAACTAGGAGAGTGAGAAGAATGATCACGGCAACCCACAAAGCGACTTACATGCATTTTACCATAATATATCAAAAATTCTGCAGAATATACTGCCTTGCAGTAGGCTTGCTTTTTCTGAATGGCCGTAATAGTAAAAAGATAAAATGTACAGATTATGCTAGTCTGATAATATATTGTTTGAGAACTGTATTTGATGGTGAGAGGGTGAAAAGAAAACCCAAACCAAGTTCAAGTTTATGTATAGTTCTTTTACCAATTCTCTCTACATGAAAATTACTATAAAATGTAACAAAAGTAGTATTGTATTCTGGGTGTATTTACGCATGTGCAAATTGCCACACACTGAACACTGTCACAAATAGTATGCAATAATCGGAACAGTATGTTAGCATTAATGGGGTTACCTGTACAATATCGAGACAATCATTTTTTAGCTGACTTCCTTTTTCATGGCTACTTTAGGAAGCTAATTCATTATGATATGCTGTTGTTATAAGCTTTAATTCTGCTGATTTGTTCGATTTGATGTTCTAAATGCAGGGGTTTATATGACATTTCTTAAATTATTGAAAATGAGTCAACCTGTAGCATGTAAATTGTCGGCAAGACAAAGATTGAGATCACCACGACTTTTTCCTAATGATGGTGTAAAAAATCTGAAGAGCTGTCTTTACGATGTTCCATTGTGAGAATAATCAGCAGTCCTTTCATGTCACAATGACACAGTATAGAAACGATTTCAATTGAAGTTAAATGTAAGAGTAAAGTTATAAAATTTAAAACTGTTTAAAACAGGCCCATTAAACTTCTGTAGTATATTACCTGGGCTCCAGCGACTTCCACGTAGTGTCTAATGTTATGGTTGAATGTGCCACTTACACTTTTTAGTTCCATTTTTTAGCCTGGTGTTTGCAGCCTTTCATCTGAACCTCGCTACACAACAACTTACCCTTCTTACGATTCAATTGTTGAGTTTGAGTTGCATCTTCAAGAATACGTGATCAACACTGCGCATTCAGTTGAATACAATACAATCAACCCTAATCACCGCATAGTTTAAAGGGTATCGTCTGAACAGTTTTCTATGCCATGCAACAGGTCAAAACGGTTTACGTTTACGATCTTCTTGCACGATTGTTGATTATCTATTCTTTAAAAAATAGTATGAAAGACGACAAGTATTTATTAATGTTTATTGTGTTCCCAAAATTCTTTGCCTTATTCATAAATTATCCAGCAATAAGCACAATGAGAGTGCATCGCGATGAACAAACTTTCATGTCTGGTGAAACATTTCTCTGTCTTCGTTCATCTCCTTGATCCTTAAACTCTTTTACATGCATACGAGTGGAGAAACGCACATTATTACTGACTTTGACGAAATCATATTCACTTAGTTTTGTGTTTTCAAAAAAATGTTCATTACGGCCAATGTCAAGTAAAGGTTACGAATGAGAAAGTCTGGACATAATATAACGTATGCTAACGAGGATGACATTTTCATTGTTATCGTTTAATGCAGTATGGCAAACTTGGAACGAAATATATAATGAAATTGTCAACTTACAATGTATGTTGCAGTTCACCCCATTTGATAATATATGTATGTACATATATATGTAGCTAGTAAAATAACCTAATATAAATACCTACTAGTGACTGGAACTCTACATTGAGAAACATTTCAATTTCAACTATCATTTGCTAAGAGTGAATCTAATGTATTTAAGAACTAAATATTAGAGTCAATTTTTAATGAAGCTGGTTTATTCTGTTTACATGTTAATATTTTTACTTATGGACATGGATTATTACTTGCATTGAATGTTGCGGGTGAAAAGTGAAATAATTGGCATAAAGGTTATTATTTTGAATGATACCTTTGGACTTGACCGATTTGTAGAATAGGTATTTAATTCATAATACCTAATAATCAAGTGTGAACTGATTTCATGTATTCATTTTAAACGAGGATTCAGGGGAAATTTCAGATCACTAATACTAAGCAATAGTATAAAGATCCGGGGACGTGACTGAAAAACAAGATAGATATAAACTATATAAAGTAGGGTAACGCAAGGTTTTTTACTGTAAATCAATGTAGCAGTTATTGAGAAAGCTTGGAGACAGACGAAGAGGGCCATCATTCCCAAGAAAAAACTAGACATACTTAATAACTTGCAAAGCAAAATGCAGACTGGGAAACATTCAACTTTATGCTCATCGATGTCAATCACTGCAGTTTTAAGAAGCGCATTGAATCATTTCGAGATATATGACAAAAGAGATCTTAACGAGCCGTGAATAAATTCCTGGAGTATTTTTCTCAGCAAACAATGGCACTCACACACAAGAAGGGGAGAGATCATTTTTACCTACGTATACATACATACATATTGGTGCTAGTTATAGTTTTCCCGTTGTGATGGTGGGCGCAGTGTAATAATCTTTGATAATAATCTATTATGGACACCACCGACAACAAATACGGCAATAGACACAAGGCAAACCCTATTCAATTCAAGTAAGAATGTAGCTAGAACATATAGAAAACTTAGAATCATCTGAGATTATGTCATGGTATTGCATTGAATCGCCATTTGCCACACAATTTCTAGGAATTTGGGTGAGCGATTTAATAAAGTAAAGTATGAGCATGATCAGCATCAGCATTATCTTCAGTACAACAAAGAGGATTTTCAGGATGTGAAACGTCATGTTATTATACACATTACAGTTTGGTACCTATATAGCAGCAGAACAATATCTTTTTCGCTTTAATCTATTGAGGAAACACCAGAAAAAGAATTATATCACCTCTAAAGAATTCACTTTTTCATTCACAGGTAAGCAAAGCAAATGCACACAGACACAAAAATATTGCATGGAAAGTGTGGTTTAACTGGATGGATGGAACTAAGGCTTTAACATGTAAGTTGACGGGCTAAGTATTTTGTGTCACGTTTCGTTCGTTCTTGGTTTTGACCACCACCAGGATATCGAGAACAAAGAGAGATAGGGTACCAACCTGGCAGGATTTCTCACATTTTACGGCAGAATTATTTGTTTCACAAAGGTGTTACTTAATCCGTCAGTCACAATCGCCTAGATCTTTTCCATTCAGTTATACTTCGGAGTATAAACACTTTAGAAAGAATTAAACATCAATTTTCTAATTTAATTTTGTTTATTTATTACAAGTTATTGAATACGGCGAGAGTAGAAGATACCGTAGTACTGGTAGTGCTAATCACTAGATCATGCATATCGTGCGAGTTTACTCATAGTGCACACATTTACCGTGTGAAAGGTCCATACATGTAGGTTGTAGGTATTTAGGATTAGGGAAGCTTTGCTGGTGATCACACTTGTATTTTAGATTGAAAAGACAAAGTAAACATCCACCAACAATGCTATTTTATTTTCCTTCCAATGAATAGCCAGAAAATGTTTACATTATCAGCAACGAAATAGACATAATATAGTAGTGTGGAGGTAGAGCATAATATTTCACATTGAAAAATATAAAAATATCAAATCTAATATACTTCATTAAATAAAATTGCTATATTATCTCTACTTTGGTTAGTGACAAAATATCTTTTCACCGATGATGCTCGAATGCGCTAGTTCAGTATAATAGAGAAGTAGAACTCCACAGGTTAAAATGGTATCTGGGCTATTAAATAATTGCTGGAAACTCAAACAGCAAACTCGGAAGTACTTTCCCAAAGTACTTTGGAGAATTATTTGAAGTTTACATACATATATGTATAGTAATGAAATATTATATAGGCATGTAATTGTTTTTCTAGTTAATTAATTAAAAATAGTGAAATTATTAAAATGAAATAATTCACGAATGCATGGAAAAACAAAAGTATGTTAAATTAATATGCATTCTATCCGGCTTGATACTTGGTAGATCCTTGGCATTGAATGACGAAAACCACTTATTGCGTGAAGGAATTAAGTCATCAATTTTGTTCTTGGCGACTTGTCCAATTTCACCAGAATAAAAAATATTTTATGATTCCAACGATGCGACGCGACAATATGTTTTTAATAAAAAATTGTGAGTTACATTGTACTACACCTTACTACGACTTGCTAAGACTATTAATTCATAAAATAATGAAGTCAACATGATACACATGATAGAGTATAGAGTACACAGTCGGATAGACGTTGCGAATTGTGAAACAGAATGGTTCTCGTAAATTCATTTTGTTTATGATTCTAAATGAATATATTTATCCAGCCGTGCAATGATCCCCTGTCGTGATGAAAGTGGTATAACTTGGCTGTCATCGAGGGAAGGAGGACGCTTCTGTTGTTGATGGTGGTGGCACATTTGCTGATTTTTATGGAGCTTCTGTGTTGATCTGTTGAACAATCCCTGTTGATATTATTACAACGATAAGATAAAGATCGTGATCAAATCTCCTCATAATCAGCCATGTAGATGCATATCACAACGAGCATGACTTTAAGAATAGGCAAATCTCCTTTACAGTTTTAAGCTGCACATCACTCCTGTTCATTGGGTCGATCTTCATTTCTCAGGTGTGTCCATTTAATGTGCAATAAAATACGTCATGTGGAAGGGTGAAGATTTTATTGACTACGTGACTTTTTCAATACACTGACATGACAAGTAAATGCCACAAGTCATGATTTGATGTACTATGCATCTCTATAAATAGTCGAAACTTTTTTTATAGAAGCATTGCATTGTAGACATTTTCGTAGTTGTCGCTGTCGCATGAACCGTCCAAACTTGATATCCTCATTACACCACATGGTATTCATACCACTCTTCATACAACTATTCATACTAAAAAAGAACTGGAGTGGTATTTATGGTGAAAAGTTTATGATAAAGAAAATGAAGTCGCTTCATCAAGTAAAACATGCAAAAATCAACTTAATGTCTGTCAGATGCATACAACAACGTAGGCAACAACTAATAATACGTAGTACAACTTCTACTACCACCTATTTACTACGTGCTTTTGGCAGCTTACAAGGGAATTATTGAAAGCATGAAAAATAGACAATGAATGAAAATTCAATAATCGTTTTCTACGGCTGGTCAGCTTTTTAAAAAGCATTTTTGTCGTGTTGAGGAGCTTCAAGCTGTTTCCCTTGTTGCATTTGCATACATTAAAACTTGCTCACACTTCACTTTTTTCTTTCATTCATGAATGAGATGATGAGATCATCATACCTATTTATCTGACAAGAAAATAGCTCAAGCACCAAACTCAATGCTTCTAAATAGAGAGAATTATAGCATGTATTTTTTTCTTCTCTCTGGCTGTGTAATTGTTATATCTGTATACAATGTGTACCGGAGCCAAAAGATGGTACTTACTAGACGTACCTATCTACTCATTGTATATTTATTGTTAGTAGTAATAAGTGAAGCCATCGGCCACAAGAAAAAAAAACAAGCTTTGCTACGAATGCAATTACTGTTTATAGCAGATGCGCTACTTTTCACATAATATTTCCTCAAACCCAAGCCATTATCATAATTTGCCGCAATCTACTTCTTCTTGTTGATTATAGTAACAATAATGCTCACGAGAATGCATTCCCTACACGCTGGCTTATGATGATGATGACCATGTTCTGTTGATTATGGCAATGATGATCTTGTATGTAATTGGAATCTAGCATAAGACAATAAGTAATAGAATGGCGAAGGTAAGAAACAATTCTGGTAGTTTGTCGGCGACGTCGACAAAAGTGTGAAAATTGGATTGATGGCGCTGCCACCAGTACTATCACTTATCACTAGAGACATTAGCATACACAGACATGGAGTGTATTGAATTAATGCAGATTTCTCTGTTAAAGGCAGATAAAAATGTAGCTCAAATGATATAAAAGATAATATTTTTCAATTCAAGAAGGCAACGGATTTGTAGAGTTTGGGCAAAAAACAATTATGCATGCAGAAAAGGAATTGCCCCTGTACATGCCAGCATGTACAAATTATACAGTGTAATATGACCAGATTATAGGCATATATGATTCAAATTGGGATCATGATGTCATTCCTATGGAATGAAAATTCTAAAGCTTTGTGCACATATTAACTCGTATTTTTAATATAAACGATTACTTGTGTCCATTGAGTGCAAATGGAGAAATAAGCTTACCTGGTATAATGTTAAATAAACTTAGGAAGACTTGACCATTTCTGAATAAGATCACATAATGCTAACCAGAGCATATTATAGGCTCATCTTCAATTTAATACCTGCTTTTTTGATACTGGTAAAGATTCTAATTTAATCATTTGAACCTCTGCATTGACAAGATTCTAGTGATCACTGATCAATATTAGAAGCATAACTCACATCCTCACATTGTAACGACATACCTTTCTGACAAACAAACATCATTATGCAGACAATTTAGCATTGGAATTTCCATGATTGGCAACTCTGACCTGGTTGGTTAATAATAATAAGCATTATTACTCTTATGTAAAAATAAGTCACATTTGAAAATAAATAAAACTCACAAATGAAGACAGTCGGTACTTCATAATTTGGGGTTCTTTGAAAAATGGATAAGTAATTCGTAGAAAATCTACTACACATTATTAACTATTTTATAGCTCATTGTATTTCTCTCAATTTATAATAAGGCACTGTAGCTTGCTGCTTAGGACATATCAATATGCCAATGCATCGCTCACTATAAATTATTCCTACAAGCTGACGATGACTTTACATATCTGATGAATTATTAGTTGTTAGGATTATTAGTCTAATTAAAGTCAGTCAAATGTTGAGTATGTTTTCTCATCTTAGAACATTTAGTTTATTTGCGTTATCATTTTTAGCACTGCACTGTAACGGTCGGAAATACAGTTGGAACACACAAGATGCATGGTTATACCCTGGTCGCCTTCAAAAAGGAATTCATCTTACATACAGTGACAGTACAGATTGGTCAGATTTGTGGAAAATAATGAGTGAACGTGGATTCTACACCGCAGGAACACTTTGTATTAAGGGCATGTAAGAGTACAATTAATCAAAATGGTCTTGCATATTGATAAATGATTGGAAGTTCATAAGTAGCGTCTATATTTTATTAAAGATTCGTACTATATCAGGAACCACTTTATGCTGTTTCCAAACCAAATTCATTTGAGATTTTGTCAGGAAATTTGAGATGCACCATGATTTCCGAAAATGTAAGGTGGATTTAATTTTGTATCAAATCATTATTCTTTTCTGCTTTTCCCAGGACCATATTAATAGTACATTAAATTGCATAGACTAAATCAATTCAACTGATTGGCTCAGTGGGTCGTATGTATGGGCCCAGCATCACATTCTTTGAAAAGCCTTATTTTGGCTCAGCGGCTTTCTCCACAGTAGTAAACGTTGGAAGCGATTTTTTCCAAAAGATGGAACACACACGGTCCGCAATCATGGTGGGCCGAGCGCCGTGGACAATAACGCTTTCAACTGGAGACACCATTTGCGTGCAACCAGAATTCGATCCTCTTGAAATGAAGCCAATATGCTTAATTAGAGACTTTATGTCATTACTGGACACTTCAACAGATGACGATAATGATGAAAACGGTGCAACAGACTCTGAGAAGGAAATTTTGAAAAATAATACAATAATTTTAAAGGCTTCCTTGGGATGTAGAAAAGTTAAGGATGAAGAGTCTATATACAGAATTCAGGATTGTTTGTACTGGGGACGAACAAAGAAAACAAAGGAAGGTATTATTAGTGTATTATCGTAACTGTAATTAACGTATAAACTCTATTCATTAGTCATAATCTTATGCATTGGATAATATTCAAAATCGTAGTCCAAATTCAGTTCGAGGAAACAAAGAAAGCTCTTGGTGGAAGAAGTGACGGCGGCAGACCCAGGAGCAGTAACAGTTTGTGTGATGGCGATGATGCTGCCAAACGAATCTTTAAACTTTACAAAGCAGTAGTAACAAAAACATTTGATACTGATCTTCTGGTCGGTTTGGACATGATTGGAAAACACTCCTGGAAGCTGGATTTACTCGATTGGATATTTACGATTGTCATACATGTAATACCTGACGATGTGATTCCCAATTCATTTCTGAACAAAGTCAGGGAGCTCTTTGTTCATAAATTGGTTACTGTGTGGAATAACAACAACACAGAGGCTGACGCTAACATTCCTGAAATTACTTTAACAGAGAGAAACTATCAAGCCTTGCTACTCCTTCTAGAACAGTGCGAAAATGCCATTGTGACTGATACGGCTAACCAAGAAGATGGCGGTGCATCGGCCGCATCTATACTTTCTGATGTTCGATCAAATTTCTTTATCTATTCATTTAAATTAAAATGTATTAAGTATATTCCCGATTTTTTTTAGGAATTTGTCGGTATGTGGAACAATATTCAAAGTATGGACGATTTCAAAGATTTAATAAACTCGGAATTTGAGAGGGAACCAAGTCTGGATATAATCTCAGAAATGGTTTGGATTGTGGGGCATATGACTGGCTATATATGTCATGCTCAGCATATGAGCACTTCCCATTTCTGGGCTTTATATTTCAACATGTTTTGGAATTTGTACATGCTTCCGGTTACACCAGAATGGTAAATTTTCGCGAATTATATATTTGGTATAGTAAAAATAAACGAAATTAACAATCATCTTTTTCGTCAATACGCTTTAGGGGCAAAGCAACACAAGGATTAAATATATTTTTTGGAGGACTTAACTACAAGGAAGAATATAATAAATTAGCCATGTTTGCTGGCGTGACAAGAAAGCAGGCACGGAACATGGAACCATTACACCGTCCAAGCGGAGTATTGTCATCGGGTAGTGGGGCTACCCGAATTGCTAAATCAGGGACCGTTACTTAAGCATATTCAAGTTGTTGCATATTGATTTTAAAATTAATTAAATGCATGAATTAGTTAGGATAAAACATTGGAAGTTTGGTTCACTGTAATTTTTTATTCTCTTCCACTTTTACATTTTTACAATACAAAATCACTATCAAAATAAGGATTTTGCGTGTATGTATTTCAAAATTCTTTTCTTCAATGTGGTTACGTAAAATTAAACTTATTGGGTGGGTTTATCACAACAAACAACAAATCTACAGTTAATATTTTACATACAAAAAGTGTTATTTCTTAAAATACATAATAATAATATGATAAAAAATGATCGCGGTCGCGGTATTATTGAGTCCGCTAAATTAATTTGTCACTGCAAAAGTAATAATTGCAGGTGCGCACCTTTAAAACACTAGATTTTTTTGTTACTTAAAAACTTGCTGTTTACGATCCCAATCATTAATTAAATCTTTTTCTTAATAATAATTTCAATCGTAGTAGTAGGAATGAAGTAATATTCTAACGCTAAAACATGTCTATTCCACAGTAAACGCTCTGTAATTATTTGATGTGTCATCCTTCCGGAAGTAGTTATATAAAAATATTTTGTGAAGAGAAGCAAATAATTAAAAAAAATAAACTAACACTTTTCCATTAAAAATCAAAACGCATTTTTCAATTGTTTCAATTCATTTTTCCTGAAACACCAAATCAAGTTAAAGATAAAAGAAATGTCATGTATCAAACATTATAAAAAATTATTATAGAGCTAATTTTGGCCAACTGTAACAAATTTAATACTCTAAATTTCAAATATTAATAAACAAAATATATTAATACTTCCATCCATACATTAAACAAACTTACGAAAAGGGAAAAGTCATAGTGGACAATGAAATGGTTAATTAAATACTTGGGGCAAGAGTGTGTACATTATGCTAAAACTACTTTCATGTACACTATATACAATCGTTTAATATATAAAAATCTTTAAAAACCTTAGTCAAGTGATAGGATTTTATATAATATGCTTACATTGTTTTAGTGCTATATGTACAATGCATATAGTTATATGGCTATTGTATGAATTTTCTAAATTATCTACATTCACAAAAAAATAACTTTCGTCTCAAAAAATAAATTTAACATCGGTTGTGCTGCTGCGTAAATAAAAAAATCCTAATTATTTCCGTGAACTAGTTTTACTTCTTGGATGCTGGCGGTGCTTCTGTGTGTTGCATACAACCCTCCACGTTTTCAGGCCAGTCACATACATTTTGATTCATGTTAAAAACAAGCTTGTGCGGGCATGGCATGTGATGCTTTCTCTCTCCTTCACACATGAAATACTTGGTGCAGTCATTCAAATCCCTGTGATAAGAAATGTGACCATCCTCCTCTTCACAGGTAACTTCATTTGCTGCAAAATTTTAAGGGAGACGTTTCAAATTGAGACTGGTACACATTCCACAAATGAACGATATTGTAGAATTTTATAAAACTTACGATTTTTTCTCTTTTGCCCGGGACCTCCAGCAGTTCCTTCATAAGGTCCGTCGTATTGTAAACCAACGCGATATCCTTCCAGCTCCTGTTTCATGCTTTTGATCAACGGGAACTTTCCACCGCCACATGAGCCACGGAAATCGTCAAGATCCATGGACCAGACCATGACACCTCCGTAAGCTTCAGTTCGTAGCCATTCCATCTGCAAAGAATGATTAAATCATATTTAAATACCGGAAATGGGTAACGCATGAATGTAGTAAACCATACGGCAATATGAGTCATATCTACAAAATATCGAAGAATTCGTTTCAGAACTCTACCTTTTGAAAATATAAATCATTCTAAAGTGAAATCAGTGAAAGTATCTTTACCCAGCATTTATGGCATCAGCAGAAGCAGGAACCGCAGCACTTAAAAGGAGTCGGGCCAACTTCGAAGTTTTGGCTTCACCTTCAAAGGCCATACGCAATTCACGGATCAAGTTGAGATAAGCTTCCTTATCATCCTCACCTCTGAATCGATAAACAATCAAAATAAATGAAGATCATATAGTTAGTTTCATACATGCAAGAGGGGATAAACATTTTGGTGAACAAATATGCATAATCAAAATTGCTTACCGAGGATATTCCCAATCTAAATCTAGGCCTGGAGGTTAATTAAACGTAAATTAGTTAATTAAATGTAAAAATTTCATGTTATCAGAATAAAGTAAAGTTAATTTTTTAACGTGAAAATTTTTTTTCCATGCCTTCAAAGCCATGTTCACGCAAGAATTCAACCGCATCATATACAAATTGGTTCATTCTGAAAATGTTGGAAGTGAGTTCTTTGAAGGGCTTTGATCCAAAAGCCCATCCTCCCAACGCAAGCATGATTTTGATATCAGCATTTTTCTCCTTAAGCTTCATCAACTTAGTGTAGGTCCCTTCCTTGTACTCATCTCCAATATCGGAGTCCAGTCCTGGAGCAAGCTTATTTTCCTTGAGCTTAGCAAAAGCGTACACAACGTGGGTACAAAGTTTTGGGTCGATATCTTCAATATTAAAGCGGCCAGCTCCATCTCGCCTTTATTATTTAAATTAATAATTTTATTTTTTGTTTTAAGTTTAATTTTTGTTATTTATGAAGTAATAAATACGTATGAGCTATTAAGTTTAAGTTTTATAAAAAATTACTTTGCAGACCAGTTGGTGACATAGCACATCATCTGCGCTGGTCGACCTAAACAGTTTTATATACAAAAGTACACATAATATTATATCATCATGATTAGATTATATATTTTCTTCAACAGTGGTTTCGCCATGCTGCTGATTAGTGGTGAAGCCTGTGTGCTGTTTGTTTGACTGCGGTGGAATTTAATTAAATGAAAACACAAACACCTACATGCATACGTCCTCTACATAGCGTCATATATAGTTATTATTGCATTACTTCTAGACTGTAATACCAAGGCATGTAATTACATTGCGGAATAAAAAGTTGTTGATGGAAAAATATACTTGAAAAAGAAAGAGCCGCATTACACTCAGAAGCTTGAATGGCACAGAGAAGAAAAGCTCTCAGAAGAGAGAATTTCGTGTTGAGTTGTTTGAGTAGAGAAACCCAGTAACTTTATTAAGTCACACGGTACATATACACAGCATGAGCTTTTTTAGACTTTAAAAGTACCATCACATCACTCGCGTAATAAAAGTCTCATGGAGAGAAAACAAAATTTTCCGTTTACATTACAAAAATTGAAGGAAAGGGTTATCCAGGAGAAAGGTTAGCTGGGAAGTGAAAGCACATAAAGTGAATTGAAACGATTTCCAACGTAATGCTGGATTCCCTGTTCTATTCCTATCTCCGTGCACCACACATGAACAAAATTTGCAGCCCTCTAAAAAGTTGTGGGGCCGGCAGTGAATATGCTAATGCCATTTTAATGCTATCGCAAGCTCTCCTGCTCGTTACATAAGTGGGGTAACCTAATATACCACGTTACCAGTATTTTAAACATCTTTCAGAATATAGTTTCAGTTTTCTCCAGTGGCCTACTGAAAATGCTTCGACTTTGAACAAAGGGTTGTATCAAAAATGGGAAAGTAAAAATGGAATTATGTATATATGTCTGATGTAATTTATAATCTGTTTGTTGTTTACTTCATATATTCAAAGAAAAAAGTTTTAACTTGGTAATCCTTCGTCACTGGCTTAAGTAATCTACACAGCTCCACCATTGCTACCAACCAAAATTTTTAATATAAACAACAAGGTTGAACCCTGCGCAATTTAAGGAAATTGCTCCTTTTCATTTATTTACTAAAAGGGTGGAAACGCAGCTTTACTTGCTGATCATCAAGAGGATAATGATTTTAGAGATATAATAAGCATAAACCCTAATCAGAGTGGAGTGGTGTTTTATTCATATGGAGTTTATTAAGATAAGTATTTTCGTGGGTGTGCAGATGTAATAATATAAAGTCTTACTCTTTGTATCAATTTCCTCGTCATCGTCATCATCGGGGCGGACTGGCAATTGCTTGATTTTGTTTTTATTCTTCACTTTGTCCAAAAGTTCAGAAATGGCAATCTTTTGGGCAGAAGGAATGGAAGATTCTGCGTCATTACCTCCCTTTTTGCCTGCAATCTTTTGCCAGTCGATATCCTTTCCATTTCCTCCGTCACGTGGAGTCCCCAAAAGTTCCTCTCTATTAAATTACGGTGAACAGATTACAAAGTAATTAATGAAGATAGAGTTAATGGGTTTCTACTTATGGTACCAACTGCTTGGAAAACAATATCAACTAATTCATTTATGTAATGAAGACATCATTAATGAGTAAATAATAGGAGAAAGACATTTTACCTCATGGCTCCGATCAATGGGTACTTCACTCCGGTACCGCAAACTTTTCCAGTAAAGTCATCCATATCGACGGTCCACACCATGGCTCCAGCATATCCTTCATCCTTGATCCATTGCATTTTGTTACGGATACTGCGCTCGTCATCAAATCCTACCCATTGGTCATCCTCTACCAGGTATGGTACTTTCATCTCATTATCCCAAATGTATCTGGCACGACCACCACGAAGCATTTCGCAAATCTAAAGATTATTCATAAAAGCCAAAACAGAGAAAATATTACATCCTTTCCTGATCTTCGCAGCGCATTCTCAAAACCAGGGTATAATGATACTGTTATGTTATGTCGATACTACCAACTTTGTAGTATGATCCGTTTTCTCAACTAAATCCGTTTATACAAAAATATGTACATATGCAAAAATCCATCAAACAACAACAAAATTTCCATTTATATATCCATTTCTCAGACAATTCTTCTTGTTTTCAGAGAATGTGATGACATAAAAGACACATGTTCAGGTCGTCTGCACGCACATTGCGTTTTTCACTCCTAACTTGCTGCATAAATCATCTCCAATCTCTGATCTATTCCTTTTAATCTGCACGATCGCTACTTCTCGTGCAGCTTGACATGACATGAATGATGATAGGCATAATGTGTACAATACCGCGTAATATAGTTTCTAAACTTTCTTTCTTACTTCTAGATAACAGTATTATTTACTCAAAGCATATTGATAATAATGTTTTCCTGAAATAAACCCATTTTTACAACATATTTGCTTCATTTTCATGATATTCATCACAAGGCTTTCGAGATTTTCCAAGATGGAGAAACATACACACATCACATCATACCTGAGCATACATTCACGTAAGTTGGCCAGAGGCAGTGTAATCCCTTTTCGCTTCTTTTTGTTATCATGACAAGATTTTTCTGGATTTATCTACTATCTTCTACCATGACTTATTACAAAATATATCTATTTTCTGCCTTTTCTGCAAGTTTTATATGGCGATATAAAGCATGGGACAATCAAATTTGATACTTGTGCATATTGTAAATGTACATGGTATGTATGGGTATAAGCTCGGACGAAATGAATTTTACGCTGCAACCACCACACCACAAACTTGAAGACATATTATTGTGATTTTGAGTCGTGGACTACAACGTGACTTGAGTTTTCATCATCGCATTTACATATAATATGCTTTGTTCCTAGACTAACCGTGTTCCAATATCGTTACAGCCTCTCTTATGTTCCATATCTGCTTTCTACTTTGCTTTGTCTAAAGCACATGCATTGTAGTAGTAGCCCACCCATATTTCTCGTTTCCATATTCATAGATTTGCTTGCATTGTTTCAGACTTTCTCTTTTGTTTCACTTTTTATCCTATTTCTCTAGGCTTACGGCACTTTCCACTCTGTGGGAACCAGCTTCGTAATACTTCCAAATGGGTTTGGACAGGAGCGTGGAAGCAGAATAGTCATAAAGAGCAACTGTGTGCCAAAAATTGTACTCATTTTCATTGTTCTTTTTGTTCCCAGCCAACCCACTATTACTTCTCTACGTTCACTGTTGAGCAAAATTGACTGTCATTATCATCAAGCTTTGAATATTATGTTTGCGTAGCAGCTCAGTTGAAGAGTTAAATCTGAGAAAATGTTTATATTCCCAATAAAAAGAAAAGCAAATCTTCAATTCGTTTTATGTAAATAAAAATATGCTATCATATTATGAGTCCAGTAACGAACAAGATAACAGCATTGCATTTGTGCTGCGCCCACAAAAACCAAAAGTTTTTCGTTACGACTTTCAACGCAATTTCTCCCGTCACATTTTCGGATAGATGTCAGCTAAAGTAAATTGTGCATGTCTCCGCCAGCGCTCAAATCAAACTGTAGACTATGTCTATAGGGTTCTCTTGGTATTTTTGAAATGGAGAAGTACAGCTACCATTGTCACCTAAACTATCTTTCATACTGCGCAGATTGATAATGAGTCTTTGGCGAACCAGAAAAATGAAAAATGGGAAAAGTTTAGCTATCCTACATCAAGTTTTTGGATCCCTTTCGTTTATAGTTTTGTCCTAAATATTTCTTGACTTGCAGTGTAAGGTAAACCCTTCATCACAAACATTAATCATGGGCGTATACTATTGGAAAACAGACGAAATAAACTTTGGTATGGTTTGCTCGTTGTAATTGGATCTTATGATTTTCTTTGATTTTGTGGTGAATTTACCTCGTAATAGGCCAAAAATCCGGCTTCTCTAGTGTAGACACCAGCAGTACCACCACCACGGGAAGCTACGTTAACAGAGTGGTTGCGTTTGTCAGCCAATTGAAAAGATCTTCCATACGTTGGCATTCCAATAACCATCTTTTCCTTTGGAGCACCCAATTTCACCCACATTCCAGCAGCATGACTTACACTCAACTGCTTTCTCCATTCCGAGTCTGAACTAGGAGCGAAAAGTGGGGCATTGTGACCAGTCTGAGATTCCCATTTTCCGTGAAAATCGTAAGCCATTATGTTCATTATATCAAGGTATCTATAATAGTACAGGAAGAGAAAAATATTTATGAGAACTGCAAATTTAATGCCTTTCATTCCTTTCCTGACCAATATTTTATGTGCTGGTCTACTACTAATTTCACAGTATTTTGTGGAATGAATCTCGGTTAGTCTATGTAATTAGTACATTTGAGTAGGTGCAATGTGTACATATGTCTAGTCAGTAAAGACAATTTATGATTGCCCCTTACTTGGCAACAGCAGGTACGTCATAGCCACCACGAATGGAGTCTGGTCCAACGGGAACAGCAGCAGTGAGCAGAAGACGTGGTTTCTTTGTTTCTTCAGCTTCAGCTTCAAAAGCCTCGCGGAGTTCCTTTAGGAGAAGGACGAAGTTCTTTTTATCATCTGAACCTTTAGGGTATTCCTAATAAAAATGCAAAGAAAAAAATTATTATATGATACAAGCCAAATGGCAGATGCAGCGTGGTACAAATGTCATCCAATAAAGTAAGAAGCAGTTAACATGTTAAGAATCATTAAATTTAAAAAAATACCCAGTCCATGTCCAATCCATCAAAATTTCTGTCACGAAGGAAGGGTATGGCACTGAACACAAATATCTGACGGGAATAACGAGTGGCAGACATCTCCTTGAATTTCTGTGTTCCAAAAGACCAACCGCCTAGAGGGACACCGAACACACAGATAGTTTCATTTTTCATTCTCCATGAATAATAATAATTCTTGCGATAGTTTGAATGTAAATTAATGACAATCTAAATCAGAAAGCACTACTGGTAAAATGGCATTAAGACAGTAAAATTGTGTCAAGTCGACACTACTGTCGACCAAACTTTAAGTTTGCATATGAACGGGAAAGCGATTCATGGTGTTTTTTCGTACGTGGAAATTATGGAACAGCTTATTTTAATACATTACACGTACAACACGATGATCAACTACGTATCTGACAAGCTGACTCCATGTTCTGTGGGCAAAAATTTATTCGTGCCTTTCCCTTTGCTAATGAGGAATACTAATTTAACGGTGCAAAGAAAAGAGTAAAGGTTTATCTGCTTTCCTTATACTTACCGATAGCGAGAAGAGTTTTCAACTTGGGGTTAACCTTTTTCAGATTATTGATCTTGTCGTAAAGTCCAACTTTACCATCTTTAGTTTCATCATTTGTCTCAAATGAGCTCAATTTTCCTTTTTTCATCCATCCGAATGCAAAGATCAAATGAGTGCACAACTCTGCGGGAATGTCTTCTGGTGTGAATTTTCCAATCTTGGGACGGTATTGAGACCAATTTGTGTAGTAGCAAACGACCTTCTTTCCACTGTCAGACGAGTCAGATTTGGCTGGTGTTCCAAGTCTATGATTTGGTCTCACTCGGGTTGATACCTTGCTCTGAATTGATCCGGCAGGAGTTTGATCATCAGAATCCGTGTCAATTGGGACAGGCCTGCCACGAGTGAAAGCATTTCTTCGAAGGGAGGCTGTACTAGTATTACTTGATGATGTTGTCCCTCTCGTTCTAGCAGAGTTGGGACGACGACCTCGCACCCTCAGTCTGTGTCCTATGTGAACAGAAAAACAAGCTTGTTATAGCTTAAGTGGTATAACCATTTCATAATTCTGTGGTTATTAAAACACACGTGCTTGTTTTCTTTTCCCAATATTTTACTGCTACTAGAAAAATTATTTTGAAACTGGAATCTTTTTGCAGTTTTAGCATGCCCACGCCTTGTCTGACAAATGTGTAATCCAGGCTTTTGATATAAACAGTTATTTTTTGCAGTTCAGACAGAAAACTCATTTTCATACGCCTACACATACTACTTGAATGTACACGGATATATTATGTATCCACTATCCATACACAATGTTTCCTTGCAGCATGAGTAACAACAAGTGTGCGATGGAGATGGAAGATGTGTGGGAACCCTTGTGTTCAAACCCTACGCAATGTAATGACAAAGTTATGCGTTATATTTTCACTGAAAATAAATAATGATGTATGTACCTGGAATGTTTTAATTTGGTACATGGAGTGGCTGTGCATTAACCCTACTACAATCAGAGTTTAACAATAATTTAATATTTGTTAATGAGAATACTTGAAATAATTAAAGCTTTCCTATAGACTAAAAAGAAAATACGGCCACCCACCGGCTATTAGTAGTAGAGATTAATGTTGTTAATACATACCTACATATTATTTAAACATGCCGTTTTCGGTAATATGTATATTGTTGCAGTTACCAAACTTAATTACTTCCCTGAAAAGTTTTTAAAAGATAAATCAAACGTTGGAGTTGACAAGAGAATCTCATCCAAATGCTCAACTATCAAGATTTTGTTTTCGTTGTTTTACGTAATCATGTATCTATCAAAAATCTAAATAGTCAGAATTTGGAAAGACTTTTTTAATTAACCTTTTCCAGAGCACTAGAGTTTAGTGTGTCATTAAGAACTTGTTAATAGCAAGTACGAACTGCAAATATCGTATATATATAGACTATGTATGGATGTACATATCTAGATAAATCTATATTTATATAAAACAATATTGATGAAGACACCAGTAAAATATCATATCGTAATTTGCCATCCATGAATGCAACATCGGTAGACAATTTACTTGCCTTTTTCATGGTAACTGCAAAGAGTTTCCAAAAGTTGAAATTAACTTTCTCCTTACAAACTTTAATTACTCTATTTTACTGTTGCACCAGCAAATAATTAGTTATATGTTTATAGAAATTTTTTATCCATATACTGTTCTCAATGCTACACATAGTATCGACTGTTACCTTATGTTACATCTCTCTGGTATCGACAATGATAATGGGACAAATTTTGTATAACTCTTCAATTTTGTATTCCTTCCCTAACAAACCCACGGTATTTAAACACGCATTAAACAACGTGATTCTGTTGGATTTCACTCCGCCTCTGCACTCGGTGCATTTTGCTCATGTCTGAAAAGCTGTGTGTGCTTGCCTTAGCTTATTTGTCTAATCTAATTTAACTAAAAGACGAAAGCCGCTTGTATTGACTTGATGCTTAGTTGATTGCCATTCGATGTTCATTTTAGCAAATTAGATTTTACTGGAACGTAAACAAGGTGAGTCTGTCGATAAACGGAAAAGTACATTTTTTGCGTGGTTTGTCAAACGCAAACAAACAGTACAAACAATATACATACAAAGGACCGATATAAATAGAAATCTTTATTTGTTCTTTATCCTTGAGAGCACCCTATTTACTAATAAACAGAGCAAGTTAGAGAAAGAAAAAAAGTTGGGAGTACTTTTTGGTAAAACCGAATGGGAAAGTGATGTCGAGTTGCAATAATGTTTGCACAATGATTTCTATAAAGTATTTGTAAACAATCATCTTCTACACTTTTGTGTACGGATATGTGCATGGGAATACATTTATAAGAATTTTTTATCATACCCTTTTTGTCATCAGAGGAGTCTTCAGCAAAACAGCTAACAACTAGAAGAATCACTACGGCCGATAAGGCCAAGTTCCTTGGCCACTTCATTCTGACCGATAAGGAATATGAGCTATGAAGATGCACGATTCGAGTCACCCGTTACGTATCCAGCTTTAAAAAGGGTGGTTTCCCTGAAATTAATAAAAAAAATTAGAATTATAACTTAAGTTGTATCGTATATACACATTTCATGTTTTCTTTACCGAAAGTTTTAACTGAATCAACCTCAGTTTTGCATACGATAACCATAATAAGTAAGCTCAATAATTCTTGACTGTCATAAAATGTCAAAACTTTTAAATGCTTACAAAGCGATATTATGTATATTTTTTCATGTTGAGTTACACAAATCATCATCAACATCATTCTTCCTTCCTGTGTTTCTTCCGCAATATTATAGTATGCAACTGATACAATCAAATGCAAGAAGAAGAACCAAATAAAGCTATAAAAATAGCTTGTTAAATTATTAGCTTTGCAATGCTTTTGCCTGCATAAATACAAGTCATGATGATCTCTGCCATTTCCTTCCGTTTTCAGTCTTCTTACAATAGTGAACCCCCTTCCTGTTGTTGTGAAGGCGTTAGTGCAGAACATTGGTAATTGAATATTAATAGTTCCTTCATGAATCATGATTTTTTCATTATTTTTCACCTGCTAGCGTAAAATATACACCTACATAAAAGACTTTTGACTTTAAAATAGTAGATGGATATTATCGTATATTTATAATATAGCACAGCAACATAAACAACCATGACCAATGTTTGGTTCCTTTGTTCAGTGGAGTTGTCAAAGTTGAAAATGTTATTTCTTTTCCGCTATCTATATAACATGTTTACATAATATTATTTTGTCAATTGACACTTTCCCAGTCAAAATTCCCTTTTCGATATTCATAAAGTAGATGATATTTTTCAATTTAGTTATTATTCAAGAAATTTTTAGTCAGACATGTTTTAAGCCTTACTAGCTGTGTGGTTATGCTCTTTATAGCAATGTAACTTTCAAATCAATCCCGATGTTTAGAAATTGTTTAACTGATTTTTATCAGTTTAATGTGCGTAAAATATTATTTAATATGATGTAAAGTGATGTGCAATATGAACTTGAATTAAGCACTGTCAGACAACATAATTATATAATTATGAGTACCTACCTACCACTTGGGGTGTTGGTGTTATGTGAGTACGATTTCTTGTGACAGAAATTCTCTAATTAAATATTTCATTATGGGAGCGTAATTTTACGCGCATAAAACAAATATTTTCACGTGGTTCTCACGAAGTGGATTTTATTAGCATAAATCTTGTAATTTATTGTGCTTGTCATTTTTACATTTTTCATGAATGAGAATAACTGCATTCATTTTGTGGATATATGAAGGGTTGATGTGCACATTTTAATGCAAACATATAAACCTATAAATTCCAAAAAATAACTATTTATCACCGTGACCAAACTTTAATGTTGAAAATTAGTGTAACCGTTTTTTTCATATCACGTTTCACACGTTTATAATAAAAAGTATCAGACATGCAAGGCATGCTTACAGTTAACCTGAAGAATTGTGTATAAGCAAAGATAATTCAATTGGATATTTGAATGAGGGATTGAATTGTCTCGTCTTAAAGGTTTATGTGAATGGTGTATAGGTATCAGTCATTCAAGTTCTTGAATTATGTTTTTGTATCGTAAATACTCATGCAAATTTTAGCAACAGTTATCAACATCTTGATTACTCTTGTATTTTAAATAAAGGCTAAGACTACAAACTTAAATTTGCTAGATAACCTGCTTCTTACATATAACGTTGGTATATTTATCCACGTGAAATAGGCAGGCTTTAGCCTATATATCAGAAAATATCTTCCATCATTCTTAACAGACACTAATTTGTTTCCCTGAGTCATGGGATATTATATTTTGTGGGCGAAATACAGACAGATATGACTTCCGGCTTTTTTCAAGATTCAGTCATTAGGTTATTTTACTCATCTTGTACAGTTGAAGGTGGTTAAAAATACAAAGTAAGGAAACCATACAACTTGCTAAAAGGGGGCTGTAGGTACATAATTTAAGAGACAGAATGAGCAGGAAATTGAGTTACCTAATCGTTAAGATTATATTATGCAAATAATTTTCGTTCATAATTAGCGTTCACATGCTAATCTTTGTAGTAAATTAGATTAAAAATGATAGCATTGATGCTATTCGGAAACTCTGGTTTTGATTATATTTATTTATATTTGCTACTGTTTCAAAATACTTTGTGCTTAGCATGTGTACATGAGGACGTTATCTAACGTGCTAAATCAACTACTGCTCCCGAATCTAAATGATATGAAAGAAAGGACACAAGAAGAAAAATTTTGTGTTTACATCAAACTGTACTTTGTGCTAAGCCAGTATCTTCTGTTGATGTGCCATGCACACTTTGTATCTCCTCTGAAATTTTATCATTTTGGTTAACGTTAGATCCTGTCTCACGTGCAGCTGCAGTAAATATACACATAAAATATGCGATAAGTCAAATCACACCTCCACCAACTTTGGGACAACATCTCACAAGCTCATGGATGTACATCATGTAAGTTTTCTTCAAGTCATGAGTCATAACCACTCCAAATCAGCATAATGATTACAATAATTATTGCAAACAAAACAACTCAAGTGCTTAAAGGCTCCTGATCGAATGATGTCTATAGTATGACAACATTGACAACTGCATTTACTGCATGAAAAATTGTGCATACCCCGTCACAAGCAAAATTATGCTGTCAATTAAGCTTTAGTATCGTGCGGAGCGGCGGAGAATGGAATTTAAACGACATCACAACACTTTAACGTATTTGTAATACATTTTTATGTTTGATGACAAATCAACCCCCACCGGCCGCAATCTATTTGGGCTACCACATCACTATTTTACACCTGTACATTTACTGCATAGTAATAATAATAATTACATCTTCATTCTCAAATTACGATTTTTGCACTATTTCGTCCTTCCACAAAAGTTTCATTGACTGCTTACAATCATTATGAAATACTGATTTTGAAAGCTTTTGCGCTATACCGCCTCCTTGCACAGATACATATATTCGTACAGACAAACTTGTAGTCTCTACACATGGCGCATCGGTAAAGAAAAAGGCACGTTGACAAGACAAAGCTCCACATTTTTTTGTTGTTTTTGAATGAATTAAGCAAGTCGAACAAGCAACAACTCAATTGCAATTGCTGCTGCTGCAGTGAATTTGTCCTGCAATCATTCACTAAAACTTGCACAAATAATGACAACTATCTACCACATTCAATGACTCAACCTATAAAATTAGGATGGGATTTTGAAGGAAAATGATTAACACATTTAATCAGCAATCTCTCTCCGTACTACCACGCAATGGACTTGATAATATTAATTCATATTGTGATTTGAATGACCATTATTGACATTCAACCGCCATGACTATGCTGTGCTGGCGACTTTTGAATGGTGACTGTATTTAATATTTTATCAATCATTTAAAAGATCAATGCACTTTTACTCGCATCTAAGCTATCTCTTCAAGATCTGATTTCGATTATCAATTAATTATATGTCATAAATAATGAGTTAGACCGTTCTCTATGCATGATAATTAATTTGTATCAAAGTCGTCCATCTAGAATAACTCACTAACGCCATTTCTTTTGCAATGCATTGAATCTGAAGATTGAAAGGATGAATAACGAAAAGCGAGTGGAATAAAAATAATTTAGATCCTTTCTTTAATTCTTACAGTCATTATGCACTACAATCTACGTATCTGTTTTATTCACAACTACAACTCTCCAAAGTACCAACAACTGCTATCACTGCAAAACTGTCAACTAACTAAAGGACATCTAATTTGAAATCAAGTGCAGTTTGCATCATACCGTGCCCATCGTATCTGACAACAACGCATTAGTAGAATAGAGTGCACAACCAGGTCGAAACCCAAGGAACGAAAATGGCTGTTGAAACAAAGTCCAACTATTAAAATGCAAGAAACCAATATTGTCGTGAGTGCTACAACGGTCTCGTCTCCCTCCATTCCATCTTGGCCACAATGCATGCATAATGCATGCACCACAACTCCGCCTCCACGTTTGTTATATGAAACCCTCACCAACCCATTTCAAGGAAATGCGGTGAATGCTAATTTCCAAAAGTACTGACGATAAACAAAGCAATTCTCCCTGTCATGTCTCTGATATGATATCGTGCTGATTACAAAATACCCACCTGTTAAAAAAGTTAACAGACAGTCAACGGAGAACTTATAATATAATGCTTTATGTAATCTCCACGAAGTATGTGTACATTTTGCATGCACTTATACATCACCTACTTATATGTTTCCTTAATTAGTGGTGCATTGTGTGTGTCATTTAAACGCACCTTTGAAATCAGAACAATCAGACTAGTGCATCAAAACGAAGCTATTACTTTATTTACACTGCACAGCCATTTTATATGCATTCAAAAGAAATGAGAACAAACAAGAATCTCGAAATAAACTTGTCATGATTTAGTTATCCATTCATTCATTCTCAATCCCTCAATGATCCCAACAATTTTACGTAGACAAGAATACTTATCATTACACCCCCAAAAATACATATAATGCATCCGTACGTGTACATTTCTACATAAAATTAGGTAGATAAATTGCATTAAAATGGCTTGAAGTAAACTGTAAAATGTAGGCAAAATATGGTAGTATGTGATCATTTTAATGACGATGGGAGGAATAGAAATATATAAAAAATGTTTGATAAGGGCAGTTTATGTCAGGTTTGGTCCCTTTTTGTGTCGTTTACTTTTGTGATTACTTGTAGTGTCTAGTTGAATGTTAAGTGAAATATCCTGTCGTAAATTGTTAAAGTATTGCTTCAAGGTATCATGAAACTGACAAATCCCTTTTTACAAGGAATGATCCATAAACTTACCGTTCAATAATGTACATACAGAATTATAATTGCACATGAAATCTTTGCTCAATTACAACCCACGATATAGACGCATTTCTGATTACCTATGACAAATAAATTGATTGATCACGAAAATAAATTGACGATGTCATTCACGCTCCATGACAGGAAGGCAAGCTGTTTGATTGCCTTTAACAACACTTTGTGCTATATGTCCAGCGCAATTCGTGACGCTTTCTGAATACAAGATAATATAATCGTGTAGAGAAACCGGTAGCAGACATACATAGAAGCTTCTTAAGAATATGGTGGTTTTTAGGCATGAATTGCGTAAACCTAATAGAATATAATTAGTTCTCGTGTCCTTGAGTTGGTACTACCTTTAATCATTTCTTAGATTTTATTATAGTTGGTTTGTTCATTGTATTAATTTTGCCCCAGGAGGTTATCATTGCGGTACGTCATTTATTTAACAGAACTTCGACATTCGAATTGAATATAAGATGAAACAGAATCGGTGGACATTTAACAACAAGGAAGTTATATTATAATGATAATCGGGATTAATAATCAGAATTAGAAAGATATATTTTTGAATTTGGTAGTAAATATCACACATAGAATAGTCCTCAAAGAAATCATAAAGAGATGTAACTTAAGTGTAGTGTCAACAAATACCCAAAAATACCACATCAAATATTATACCAGTGCATTATGCATACATTATTCCAAATAAGCAGACATGCTATTTATAAAGGATTTTTTCTGGATTTAAAACAATATATATTGGTAAATCTTGATGGCTGAAATAAATGGAATACAGAATGGGATTTAAAACTAATTATCTGTTTATTTTGCAACTTACAATAATTATAATGAATTGTCAAGACACGAAAAAATATGCTAGAAAATACTGTTGAATGTTCATGTATTCAAAGTCTGACAAAAGTGATGCATTATGGTTACTTTACATTCTATTATGAAAGCAGCGTTTCCTTACTTAAAAATAAAAATGTTTTTGTGGATTCATTGCATTAAAAGAAATTCCTATGCAATTTAGTTTTTAAATTAGTAGTATAATGTACATTCTCATGCAAAGATTGGCATCGAAAAAAAGAAAACTAACTTATCAGAAGAACAACTAGTATTATCATGCGTTGAATAATGAAAGACGCTTAATGGGAATGTTTATCATGGGGATTCATAGGGCTAAAAAATTTAGATTTATCAACAACAGCCTATGTATTTATATAACATTTAAGATTGTGGCTAACAACATCCGTTTTGTTAACAATGATGAACGATGAACATTGTTTTGTTAAGAGTGAGTATTATTCAGCCAAGATCGAGATAAGCTTTAAACAATAACAATGATAGCATGTAACATATGTATATATTTACATTTAATGACTATTTCTAACTACATTTTGTTTTCACTTCTATTGATCCTCATGATCATTATATTCAGACCGAGTTGAGTTATGTAGGCATACATGTTTTCATAAGTAGTAAGGGTTATTTTCTCGAATGACCATTCAATATAAGTAAATAATTTGTGCGATGATTTCCTTCACATTTCGTACACATTTTTGTGTAGTATACCTTTCCTTTACTTAGCATACCCATTTGTTCACATGATGTGAAACTTTTTGCATCAAGACATTCTCCCTGCTGAGATCCAAAATTGCATTTATTTGCAGCTTTTCGTTCAATGTCACATCAAAACTGCATAAGCAGGTAGGTTTATCAGATTCAATAGTAGTGTTATAATGTTCATGAATGAATGATCTTCTAAAGTGTTAGAATGAGACCAATGCAACGTAAGTGTACAAAAAAGTTAACGGAACTGTTTGCTGGCTTACTTTTGCCCATTGTGTTTAATCTGTGCATATGTAAAACATTATTCCAACCCAAGTACACAGATCTAAATCATTACTTCATTTTTTTGCATTATTCGTATATCCTTGTTCCTTGTACGGAGTATCTAGACAGACTTCCTAATTGATGTCACACATCAAGGCAGAAGCTATTACCTGCCTAAATAATATATGGAACAACTCGCCTGTAGGGTTTCCACGAGAATATACACAACCCTCATCATCAATTTAATCAATCTGCTTTCTGTCCAGCAAGGATGTCCGTATACATAGAATCCACATTGTGTGTACCTCAATTAGGTTGAGACAAATATTTTTAGGTATTTGTAATATTTTACAAAAGAATGTATCACCATTTCATTCTTTTTTGTCGTAATCGATCTAACGACCAATGGGTAATATGTAGTATAGTGTACCATGTTTTATCCTTTTTGAAAATAAGTACAGTTTTGTTAGTTTTCCACAAAGTCACAATTGATGTTAGGTACATCCAGATCTGATCATTTTCGCTTGTAGAAAACTCAATTGTAATACCTATTTCTACAAAGGACACTAAATTCACAACTGAAAAGTTACGGTTAATGCTCCACATTATGGTATGTTCAATGCATATGCAACTACACGAATCTTTCCACAGCGACAATGAGTCATTCCTCGCTTGTTGTATAATTTTATGACACATACATCACTACATACATTCTGTAGAAGAAGGGAGGACACGCAACAGTTGTGCAGAGAATTTTAAATGCTGATTTTTTTGGTATTCTTGCAAATTGCAATTGCATTTTTATTGTTGACGAGTTCTATGCTACTGATCATGAGTTGAGGCGCATTGACCATTGTTCGGAAAATGTCTTTTGAAGGCTATTACAATAGATGACCGTCACCATCTTTGCTCTTCAAGAACCATAATAATAGCAAAATCATCATCATCCCATCATAACAATATCGTAAATTATATTTATGACGCGTGTACCTTTGCAAATAAATAACGATCATTTCATGTTTCAATCACTTTTATCGTTACAAGTTACAACAGTAATTATTGTTGGCGCTGTTTAGCTTTCCGAACTTTGGTCTTTTCGTTATTTCAAGGCCGTCCCTCCTTGGGTACACAAAAGAGAACAAGTTTCTATCTGCAGCGGAGGTAAATAAAAGGCAATACCAATAGGTACTATGGTTCACATTAGAGTAACAAAAGTTATTTTTGTTACAATATCAGTGTTGCATTCATAACAGCATACAAGAGTACTAAGCATCAGTTATTGCTTTTTAGTTTACAAGCATGTTACAAAATTGTTTTTCAAAGGACTGTAAATACAATGCCGTAATTCCCGAAATATTGGATATCAAGTAACATTCAAAAGTGCACTATGTTTAATTAAACATTACTTTTATTTAACCACTCGTTTCAATAAAACCAAAATGCTAATGTTAGCGAATAGTATGGAAAATTAAAAAATGCAAGCAATGTCTAAATCTTGTAGACCAAATCTATAATGTTTTACCATTGAAAAGGTTGGAGTCTTGATCAAAAACAAATAAAATGTAGAAGTTGCCAACTACATGTTTCTCGGATTACATAACATCTTTCCAATACTCGGGCCGGACAAGAGTAGTTAACATTAATCAAGTTGTCGTCAATTGATTATTTCGTAACAGTAGGAAACGAAACTCATTATTATCTACATCATTAAGTATGACGCTAAAAAGGAGAAAATGTGTTAGGCATGTAAGTACAATTTATTCCCATTAAAGGAATCCCTTTTCATCGATCAAGTTTTGTTGTCACTGTCACACTAATCGAAAAGTCTGTGGATGGCAACCCTTTAGATGTGGTCTGGTCTATTTTTATAAAAAACTAAACGAAAGACATGCATAATGAACACCTGAAAAAATTGCATGGTACACCCCTACAAGCAAGATTGACTTTGGTCATACCACACAGTGCATGTATACAAAAAATAATTTGACCAAGAGCCTCCTTCACTTTTCGAGAAGATTGCACCACTTCAAGTAACTTTTAAAGTTGGTTGGTTTCATAAGCAAACTTATTAATTAACTTTCTTAATGTACGAATTCAATATATTCATTACTACTTACAACAACTTACTACTTACTACTTACTTGTTAGTCAACATATTATAATGCACATGTATATGTAAATATAAATGCTCATATGATCCCATTACTGGATAAAGTGTTTTCCAAATTGGTTGTTTTCATCAGTAAATTGGAATACTGGAATACGGATTTCTGGATTAAAAACAGAATCATGGCACGTAGTTGCTCAGAAGGCGGATGTATACGCTAAATTTTAGTAAAAAGAATTGCAAACTTGTGGCGTGTTTGGTGACGCGATTCGAGATTCTTCCTACAAGATTTAACTCAGTATTCTCGAAATCAGTGCTGACTAATTAGTAGTTGCTCATGTCACTGTTTTAAGCCATTTACGTGTGCACATTGACAGTAACAACGAATGATATTTATACATGAATATAAAATCCAAATAATACCATTCAACATAAGTGCATATTTTTTACTTGCATATTCTGCGAAAAGTACGTGGTCTCTGCATAAGTCGATCTACATCCATATACAAAAAGTGAAGGGCCGCGCCTACTTCTCAAGGAAAACTGGAGCACGCCAAGACGCCAACTACTAGTCACTAACTAACCACTCAAAAAATAATACTACGACAAAGATAATGTACTTAACGAACACAGTATTATAGATACTTGTAGTCTTTATTTTGCTTCCCGTTACGTATACTTACTTTATATGTAGGCATGGCTAAGGTATATGGTCGGTTCTTTTGATTTGCCTTTAATTTCATTGCGTAGAGGACATAAGAAGTTAATCATTTCGGTAGCGTTTGTGCTCTTGATAAAGGGTAATGTATATGGTCGGTTCTTTTGATTTGCCTTTAATTTCATTGCGTAGAGGACATAAGAAGTTAATCATTTCGGTAGCGTTTGTGCTCTTGATAAATTTTCCCTTGCGAATATGCGATTTACGGAAGGTTGGGGTACCAAACCAATAATCCAAACTTGATACATATCATTCTAAGGCTTAGTTAGTGTTAACTGGATGTGGATGAACACTAACATTTAGTACGATGAAACACTTGCAACTTGTGAATAGATAGTGATACTGAAGGATACCTGATCAATTCGCTTTGCAAGTCACTACTACTACAAGTCTTGTTATGTATAATTATATTGTTAGTAATAATTACAATGACTGGCTACGTTATAATTTTTAATGTAGGTTTGTACGTACAAACGCATGAACTAACCACGTGGTCACCTCCCCTCCCCATCGCCTACTAGCATGTGTCATTGCTATCATGAGTTTTATAAAAGCGTTAGGTTTTGTATTTGTGGAAAAATGCAATTCGTATTTGCAGCAGGTAAATGGTGAGTAAATTATAAGAACTTACAACTCAGCATTGATACTTTTGATACTTAAGGGAACATTTTAGTACATACAAAATAGGTACAGAAATGAGCAAATGATCCTTTTCCTTAATCAATGATAACTAATCATTGCGTTTAGCCTTGGGAAAGTTTATCGTTGCCTCTACACTGACATTTATCAGTAATGCAAATGAGCAACCACAATCTTCAAATGTGACATGAACAATCACGGAATCGTATTGCATGTATTATATTTTTAGCTTCTTTCTGAAGGATTGAATGTTGACTTTGATCTTGATTCCCGTAGAATGTAGTTCCCTGTTTGTAGTAATCAGCAATGATTCATGGAGGAATATAAACATTAGATAATAATTTTAGACGATTGGTGAATCCCCATTATGCCCCTCTTCGAAAAGAATGCCAACTATGTATATAATATATAGGAAAATGCTTGTTTGTCAATGACGCAATGACAATTTCAGATCTCAAATCTCTCAACTAGTTTTCTATAAAAATGTCATTTTTACATTTTTTTAAAA
>JAHZMV010002037.1:0-22663 GCA_027743765.1 Coecobrya sp. COE2
AGTTTCTGCTGCAGTTCGTCAAAAACTACCCTCAGCATCTTGAATCTTCAGATTTAGAATTCAAAAGCAATACCACCCTTAATACATTTGTTCATAATATAGGGTTCATATGCAAATGCAACATATTGAATAAAAACTTTCGTTGTTGTGGGTGTTGGAAAGTCAATTTACTACATACAAGCTTTTTTCCAAATCAAAATTAATTTTTAAAAATAACTCTCGTTACTATTATCTTTTCATATTGGAATCTCTAATGTGATTTGGTGTTTTCCCGGTTTATAGAAATATTAAACTGTGGTGTATGCAATCGTTTTATTATCCAGAACTATAGCATAGCTCCATGAAGCAAAGTGTTGTGATAAAGAGATTTGGATAATGAAATAATTAAATTGGTGACTGTTTGTTCCCTGAACGCTCGGAACATTGTTTTTTCGGCGATACCTAAAATAAGACAAAATATGAGCCATCTAGCAAATGTCAAATTAAAGTGATCATAAGTGAAATGACAGAGTGCGCGGAGAAAGTAAAAAGTGGTTTTATTTGTCGTTGCTTGCAGCCCCTAAGGCACATTGGTATCAGGCATGTGAATAGTGAATGTGTTTCCGGCGTTCTCTGTGCCTCTGTGTAGAACTGAATTGCTAACACATGCTACCATATAACCGGTGTAAAGGGAAAGAACTTTCTTCTTCCCGTTTCACCGATGTCAGAGTCATCAGAACAGTCGGAAATTGTGCCAACCAAGAAACACAATAGATATGATTTCCTTTCTCTTAAGTTCATCTTCGTCTTTTTCAATGATGCCTTTGTAAGTTATAAGTTATTTTTATAGAAATTATAAGAGGTCATAAATATAATTATAAGAAATACATGCTTTGAAGTAAACTATGTATTTATGTATAAATTAATGAATTTGTGGAAACGAACTGATAAATGGTAAACGCCTGTGGGCATCTATTTAAAATAAGGTGATTACAGTTAAGATATCATTTCTGCGCAGTATTGTACGCAACATACAATTTCATCCTTTCTCAAGTACATTATAATTTGATTTTAAATACATATTATATATTTCAACATTTTAATGAATGAGATCGAGCTTATTAATTTGTCTAATAATATGGTTCCTACATCATCCACAACTTCTGTCTGCTGTGCTATACTTATTTCCGTTTCCTTTGCACAAAAGGTCCGAAACCCTTCTATGTAATATGTAATTATAGAAGGATGCCTTCCTTTTTTACATGAAAACTTTTCTCAAATGAAAAAATGATTATAAAATTTATCTTACTTGATACACTAGAAAGAAATTAAGGTGGGATTTCACACAGATAATATTTGTAATATTGGTAATGTGAAGCAATGAAATTCTTTGGTTTTACCAGTGTCAGTATCGAAATTTTACACTTCTTTAAAATGCGATTTAAAGCGTCTACGGTTTAAGTAGCCTATTATTAGTAATGGAACATATCTGCACACACGCGTTATACTTTGAATTGTGAAGTGATAAACCTGACAAAAGTGACAAACCTCTTTTAGCTGGCTAATGATATGACACAGCGCAGCTGTATGTGAAATACATGTTACATAATAATATATAATATTATACTACATACATATTTATGCATACTTATACATTCAGTAGGTAGAAACTTTTACCATTACCATTAGTACATATTATTTGGAAAGATCATCTATAGCGCAATCTGTTCCTTTCTCTGACATGTGGTTCAGCGCTCATATATATACTTATATTTCAACCATGTTTTATACCCCACATATACATGTATCAATATCACCTACTTTCTCTGTATATTTCAGCTGCCACTTTAGTGTGTAGGCGTTGATGTGTTTATGCTGTATGTGCACTTCAACATTCATTCTGACATATTCCTTGCTCTGCAGTTCGTATGATGCTGTGTGGTATGGTAATAATAATAATACTACCATATAGCTTTATTATGTATTATTTGAAATCCTTTCCAAGAACCATGAATCCATGATCATATATATCGATTCACGTACATAATATTATTATACCTATACGATGGTGTAACTATCGAGTCTTTTATATATATATACCGCATATTTTTGTTGTTGAAAATAGTAGTTTTTAGTCTTTTCCGGAGTGATTGTTCTCATAAAACATTTTCATGAATTTCGCACTGTTCCCACTTCAATTTTAGGAAGGTATATGCGGCAATTTCGCCGACAAAAACGGTGCAGTTATATGCTTACGCTTCATGTGAAAGCATGCAGAGAACTTTCTTTTATTTTGTTCTTCTAGTAGCGGAAATAGATGCAGAGATTGTATCATTTTCTAGGTATTCCACATTTTTTATGAGGCAAGAAAGGCATTGAATGGAATGGTCAGACAGTTTGGTCAGAGTGCTAGAATTTTCTCGTGAATGAGAGGTAACAACCGAGCCAAAAAAAAACTGTTGGTTGGGTGACCCTTCAACAGCTCGGAAATTAAATGACTATCCACTTCGTCTAGTGCTAGGTGCTAGTACGGCTAGATATGATTTGTTATCGGACATGTAATACAGTATCACAGTATCCTCACGGTGTACCTCCTTTGTGAGAAGATGCTAAAAGTCTGGAATGCAAAGATGGTGGGTCTATTACAAGCATTTGACTAGGGGCTCCTTAGAAGATATCACAAGTTGCCAAATTCATACCTATTATATGTACTTTTACAATGGCTAGTTCTTGCCTGACAGGAAGAATAAGGTAAAATCGCTAACGTGTATCAGTGACACTTATGGCATGCATGAGAAACCTAGGTAGAAAGCAGGACAGAGTCTCCTTGAAACGAAACGAATTAGGAATTTCTCTTGTTCAGACATTTCGCGGTGAAATAAGAGTGTAATGCATAGTTTCCGCAATGAAATCGATAAAATTCCTTTTTTCCGTGCTTCGTGTTGTATACTCAAGTATACTGTACTTAATAATGTGTAGGCATGTCGTTGAATTTTTAACCTTTGTCCAAGTCGTTTTATGATTTATTGATAAAATAAGCGCCTGTAGCTGTGGTGTTATTCAGAAAAGAAAAGTTATGACGGGATGGGACAGAGAAAATGTTTGGCCCGGTAGCCGACTCAAGTTTAAGGTTAATAAAGTTTCCCTTTTTATGGAGGTATTATGCTGTATACGTAAATACTGTATTTAAATGAAAGCATTCCATTTCCAGCGATATGCACGTCATATGAATCTGTAATTGGGTCAACATTTTTGCTTCAGCGTTGCATTTTGGTTTTCATCGAGTTATCAAGATTTGCCAATGGCACTAATTTAATTTCACAATGGTGCCTACCCCGCCACATTGATTATTATATGCTAGAGTGTACCATAAAACTCCTTGGACAACCTTAGTGAGATGTTGTATTCCGAATCGGAATTTCCGATGAAGTGTTTAATGGTTTTAAGAGAAAGTTGAAACTATTGCAATTAGTTTTTAAAGATTTTATGAAGGCTTTTTGAATTTTTCTTTTGTGAAAATTCTGTGTTTAAAGGTTGGTTTAAACTGGTTTAAAGTATGTATTAATGAATGAGTAATACTTATAGCATACATGCGCCGATGTTATACGCTGATTCATTTCATTTTGTTTGCCATATCCCTAATAATATGTATGCCTAAATACTTGTCCACGGTTTGTGATTTACGATCAATGAATGTTTTATTTATTTATTTGCCTCCTGATATGAAAACAAGTAGTTCAACCACCCTCACAGTACTGGTGGCACTCGCCTTCTAGATCTATGATGTTTTTCCGGTGGTGATAACAACGTTCAGGACATTTTTCATGTGCTTACTGACAAGTGTAGTGGGTGAAAAGGGTATACATACTTTTGTATATACATAAATATATACAAGGAGAACAAAAACATTTCACAAGACCCAAACCGTGGATATGTGATGAAAACTAGACTACCGTGCGTGGGTGGAATGTGTGCAATTTCTGAGAATGAAAGCGCGGCACTACAGATGCCAACGACTACTTCGTACGTAAACATGACGCTTCACGTGAAAATGTGAGATCAGTTTATGCAGTCCGTGTATCCCTGCACTGCCTGCTTATTACGTCACAACGACATCTGCTTGTACACTGCAGTTGCTCTAAATAATATGTGACGAAAGCCATGTTATACTTTTGAAACAAGCAAACATATCGTCTTTATATAACAGTTAAACAATTATAATGTACATGTTGTCATTAAACCATTGTCCAGTTGTCACCATTTAAAATCTCTTCTAATATTAATATTAAAATGGCATCATCAGTGAATTATTACCCCCTATTCTAATAAATTCATATTTTGGAATAATTCCGTAAATAAATAGTAAAATAAATTAAAAAATTACTTGGGTATGTAGTATTTTAATAAATTATACAGCTCTTTGTCAGTTTTTGTCAAGTAGAGAAAGGCTATTACTATGCTGCTAAGATATTCGATAACGAGGCTGGAGCTTACTTTCACTCATACTGCTTTTGCATGGATACTTAGGAAGTGGAAGTTTCCTGAGCACAGCACACGTTAATACATCCAATGAATGTAAATAATTCTCAATGAAATTTTTGCATAATACTGGATTCTCCGAAGCCGAATAATCCTGACATTTGTAGATCAGTCAATACGTATCATCCCTGCTAAATACCAACCCTTTACAAGTTTAATTATCTTAGAAATAGATGCAAAATTTCCTTCACTGCAAATATTGTTGTTATAAGGTAGAACTCGTGTTATCTGGTTGGAGTTGAATGTTGATCTGATAATCAGCATTAAAAATATTTATCTACGGTAGCTGCGGTTGTATACTTTGTATACATGAAATGCTTCAGAAATAGAGCATTAGAGTGCAAGGATTTTCATCGATTTTACTATTCCCTGTTAAAGATTCATCTATATCCAGTGGCATAATAATATACCTTTTCAGCTTTGATGTCAGCTTTGATGTCTATATACATAACGTAAAATAGTATTAACCGATGTAGGGTATAATTCGCAATAAAAAATTGCTCAGAGGAGCGAACGTATAAAGTCTTCCCTGAATGTTTTATGTTGGAACTTGTGAATACAGGATTGAATATACATGAAGTTCAACTAAATTTCATTGATCGTTACTACGAAACAAGGCAAGGGAAGTCCTTTGAAGCTTAATTTATATTCAGAAACGATTTAGTAACTGAACACTGAGCAGTATTTATAACGAAACGAACGAAACATGCCTATTACGTAATATCAGGAACCACAATAATTTGTTTATTCATTTTTGGTTTATTAAATATCATATACGGTCTTTCGAACGCAACATATTGAAATAACCAAAACGATAATGATGATATTGTGTGCAGCAGTCAGTAGTAATATGTATATGAACGAGTGGTAAATTATGGCCAGTTGGATAGTACGTTTCCCTCCGTTCCGGAAATATTAACTTTCTTCTATTCCATTGATTTATGGCTTAGAAGCACGCGAGTCTGTAAACAGATCGGAAAGTGGAAATATTATCCAATGTAAAATGTACATACATACATGTAACTGGGTTCTTTGTATTTATCCCCTGACATATTTTCACTCATGTTATACATTGTCAGTAACATGTCTCTATCTCTAAATATTCATCATTTCTTGGTCTGCCTCTAATTGTATGATGAAATTGATCTAGTTTTTAGTAATACTTCTAAAATCAAAGACATTCCATATACCTAAAATCTCCTTGTCTAAAATTCATTAATTCATCAAACACTGAATATATTCAATTGGCATTTGGGCTTATATTGAAGTGGAAAATAAGTTGGGATTGTATAACTGGTTCATTCTAAATGCATACATGACATTGGCAATGAATTGACAATTTTATGCGTTCTAGCCACCATGTCATTTGTTTATTTTGTAAAAATGGCTCATATACCATACATACGTACTTGGCTTGTCAGGATGTATTTAACATTCATGTCTGCTGAAAGTCTTATGCATACATATTATGTCAGATCAAGTTAGGAACTGTGAAGGTTGCGAAAAATCATAATTTGGGAAACACGATTGATATGCTTAAATGCATGTAACCTGCCATAATAGGACTAGTATTTGTCTGCTCTACTTTCACATTATATTGCATAAAGTAAAGTCACATAATATACCAAGAAGGATAGTAAAACATATTTTTCAAGTAAACGAGGCTCCTCTGCAAGTCAACATGTCTGTCTATAAACTGTGTGTGCACAAAAATAAAAGTCCTCTAAAAGGTATAGTCGAGAGAAAGTCTACCATTTGCTTCAAATCAAACAGACCAGTGTCTACACTGGAGTGAATTCTCGCTTGTGATTGGGTGAAAGCAAGTTCGTACCAGATCAATACGGCTTCAAGGTTAGTGTGTCACACAGCTTCCCGAAAAGAAGCACATCTGCGCTTTCCCCAGTTCCCTTTCTTTATTTCTGCTTTCTCCTCAAAAGTACCATCTCCACTAGAGCCCCAACTGAACTTAGTATGTAGTTGCAAGCAAAGTCGTGTCTTAATATGGCTCTTGGAAAGCAAATATTCGTGTGTGTACCTTTGTTCGCCTTCAAGGTACGTTACGTACTAACACAAAAAATCTCCTGAACGCGAGACGCAAAGTATATAAGCATAACCTCATAATATGAAGCTTGGTTTCAGAAATGTGCGGTGATAGAAAATGGATGTAAGAGGAGGAGAAAGCAAAAAGGAAGGTATGCTGGATGTTTGCACTTTCTCGGTCCAGAAAGACATTGTACATAATTTTCCAAAACTGGCTCAGTTAAGCTTGAGAATTCGCAAAAGTTGCACTCTCGTCCCTTTGATTCATTGATGCATTGAGGCCTTAAAGTGCTCCTGTTTATGGATAGTTTTAGTCTGTTAGTTTGCAAAAAGTAGTGGGTAGTGGTGAAAGTGGACTCGTTCGTAGATACGCAGTGGAGGTGATGAAGAAATTGCAGTATTATTATTCCATGTTGGATAGGGAGAGTTTCGCATAGTCCGTCATGCTACACTTCTTGGAAACAATACTACTGTGAACAATATAATATCTACATACATATAGCCGTCTAAATTGAGTCGATCACTTTTAGAATAAAAAAATTGAACAGATAGTGAAGCAGTGTAATATTGACTTGGTATATACAAGAAATGAAACCGTTTGACCTCATTTTCAGATTTTTATCCAAAATTCTTTGTCAGTGCATAATCTGTGGTGCTAGTCATATATTCAAGGTCTCCTGTCCCAGAGCTGTAGTTCAAATTATATTGAGAGATTTAATCCTCCCCATTGTTGATTTGGTAGCGAGTCTTAAAAAGTAGCTTTTGAATTTGCTAGCCTTAGAATTAGAATGGACTCTAGGTCCAATGCATAATATATGTACATAATAACGTAACATGGGGAAATTTTAAAAAGTGGTGCATTCATATTCTCATGTTTGCTTCCTAATTCTTTGTTTTCCTTGACATGTATGAATTACAGGCAATGGGTCATTTCTATGCATGCTATATATAATGTACATATGCAATTAATTTTGCCTAGCCACACTTCATTTTGGTTAATACTAATCTAATATGTTGTTCGGTCTCTGATATTCTTTATTAGAGAAAATAGTGAGAGAAATAGATGTTATAAGTAGCGGAGGAGTAAGGCTAATTTGCCTTATTGGGTTTGTCCGGTCCCCCATTGGAGTGAACCAGCAACTCTATGTACCACTGGGCCAAGTCAATTCTAACCACAGAGTTCACCGAATTGGTCAAAGTCGAGAAAGGTCAATATGGAACATGAATGTGTTGAATTATGAAACTTAAAAATAAGCAACTAAGCCTATATATACCTATACTCTTGTACATATATATCTGAGGTGAAAGTCTCCATATACTTGTCTTTACTTCAGTCGAGTCAAGTCTCGCTCGCTCAAGAGTCGCTTATTTTATGCTTTCACTACTTTCTTTTCTTACATAATATCAATGCATACATGGTTTTTATGTCAGTGATATATTTCGTTTATAGTATGCCATTTTAAAAAGTCAATCGCACGGTATTTTGGTTGGGGAAAGTAGTACATACCCAGCATAACTCCGTTCATCACCTTGCTTATAAATTATTTTATGATTTGACTTTAACTTTTAAATTTTACACATGTATCTATAAATTATAGTTACATTGTACATAATAATCATGATATGATCACAAGTCTTCATATTTCCGATCCGTCTCAGCGGATATTTTTATTGACCAAACTTGCCACAGTATTTTTATTTGCTTTCCTTGTTTGTTCCTCTTCTCGATCATCCATAATTCTGCCTTTCATCATGCTGCTGAGCTAGTGCTAAACTATAAATAGCATTTTAGTAAATATTTTAACTTCTTTAGTACTTACATTCGTCAATGTATAATTAGAATAAAACTGCCAAAATGTAGTACATGACATGACTAATCTTCCCACCGTGTTGTCATGAGTGAGATGGACAGGTAGGCTGATAAATAGGTGCATGATTAAAATATTTTCAAAATGAATGGCTCCTTCATTCATTATTAATCGATAAAGCCACAGATCTTGCACTGTTTCTTTGACGAACACACCTGAAAGAAAAACAATTAGCTTAAAAAATCTTTTCCAAGTGGTCATATGTGATTTACATGAAAATGATGTCAAACTGAACACCTATTCTGTGAAATGAAACCCATGTTATATTATTTTTAGTGATTAAAAGAGAAAAAAGAAAGTACTTTCACCCTCTCACCGTAATTACTTCCTCGTCCCAAGTTCTCACAGTGTAAACTACCGTCCACTTTATGCATATAACTACAGCAATAGTCCACATTAATCACATCGTACATTTCTGTCCTTGACCTATTTAATTACTAAAATAAACAAAATTGATATCCAGTTGAGAAAGTTTTTTCTCTCAAAAATGAAAAATCATCCATTGTAACTAGTGCAGAGGCCGACCTGATTTTAATAGCAGTTTTTAACTGAGAGTTCTCCGTCGAAATAATTGCTCACAGTGTGTACCTCATGTAAAATTTATTTAAAAAAAATTCTAAGCCGTACTATGCCGTACTTTTGTGGTTATCAAAGTGATGCATCTCAATGCATCCAAAAATAATGAGTACCGGAACCGTAACCGTGAGCTATTGCGAACGAGTTGCACGTTTGTTTGTACGTTATCTTCTACCAAAAAACTTAATTTATCTTTGATACTTTTAAAAAACAAATATATTTTATTCTTTCGGATAATGCATAGCTTTAGTAAATTAAAATTTTCGATAATAAACTTTAGTTTTTAAAAATGCATGTTATGTAACTGTATTAAATGGATGAAAATTCTAAATATGCCACTTTATTTATTTCAGGGCTCTGGTATAGGCGAGCCGTCCGTTAACCATGCGCTTGTCGTTATTTTTCTCGAATTTTTCTCCTGGGGTCTCTTGACCACCCCCATGATAACAGTAAGTTGAACAATTACATTATCTTAAATGCTCATTTATATTTATTTTCTTGTGCAAGGAGCTTATAAATTAATGTGTACCATTCTCCTGTATAGGTACTCAATGAAACTTTTCCGAATCACACGTTTCTTATGAATGGACTGATAGTAGGGATTAAGGTACATTTACCACCATATTTTGTTAAAAAACCATGATTTCTTTCCCCACAAAATTATATGCTAATGTAAGTGAAATCATTTTATTTAACACAAATAATTGTTTCCGTTTTCAGGGTCTTTTGTCATTTTTGAGTGCTCCGTTGATCGGAGCATTATCGGACGTATGGGGAAGAAAGTTATTCCTAATTCTGACAGTTTTTTTCACTTGTGCTCCCATTCCATTGATGCAAATCAATACATGGTGGTACTTCGCTATGATTTCGATTTCGGGAGTTTTTGCAGTAACATTCTCCGTCGTGTTTGCATATGTAGCTGATGTAATCCCAGGTAATTTTTAAATTTTCAATGCCAATGCTACCTTTATTGTTCATGATAGAATTACAGCAGAAAATGTTAATACCCAACATGATTATTATTTTTAGGTGAACAAGAAAGATCCGCTGCTTATGGGCTTGTCTCAGCGACATTTGCAGCGTCTCTTGTAACATCACCAGCCCTGGGTGCTTATGTCGAAGCAGCCTACGGCCGTGAAACTGTTGTGGCGCTTGCAACCGCCATTGCAGCTCTTGATGTGCTTTTTGTACTTGTGGCTGTACCAGAATCCCTACCGCAGAAGCTAAAAATGTCTGCATGGGCACCTTTGGGTTAGCTAACATTTTCTATTCTTATGTCTAAATGTATTTTATTCAGTTCATGTAAGTGAGTTGATTAATAACAAGGTATGGCCGAGTTATTGGATTAATGACATTTTTGTTACTTTTTAGCGTGGGAGCAAGCAGATCCCTTTGCTGCCCTCAGGAAAGTGGGACAAGATAAAACCATTTTACTTCTATGCGTTGCAGTTCTACTTTCATATTTGCCAGAGGTAATTAATTATTTGCGATGTCTATTTTCTCCTAATATTTGCGATAAGAGATGAATAAAAAATTAAACTATTGAGTATGGAGAGAAGGAGAAAGAATGGTTTAAGTAAATTGTGTCTTCAAAAGCATTTACCATTAATCGTTAATTTTATTCGATTTTGTAGGATGATGTGGGCTGCAGGTATATTAGCAGCGGTAAGGATTTAATACAACTATTGATGTTTACGTAAAATACATAGTAAAAATTATGTAAATGCATTATCTAATGTACAACTAAACTAATTTTTTTTAACTTGCTTTGTATACTAGCTGTCCAGTATTACCTACCCGGCCATTTCTGCATTTGTTTCTACTCATTCGGACCCAGATAAGCAAGGTAATCTTAAAATACCCGCTAGTGGTATGATTTACACTTGAACTAGATTACTGATTATATGCACTGTTCCATTCTTTAGTATTTCACTAACTACGAATTTTTAATAAAATGATTACAGGATTAGCGCAGGGCATGGTCACTGGCTTTCGGGGGTAAGTCTAAACTAACTAATTACTTACTTATTTCAGGACACTTAATAATCGACATAACACCATACTAAAGTTTGTTTTTAATTTTGTAGGTTATGTAATGGCCTTGGTCCGGCAGTGTTTGGTTTAATATTTTACGTATTTCACGTCGACTTGAATGAAGATGAAGCCAAGTTAAATATGCAAGATCAAATGACTAGTGTAAGTAACAAAGGTCAAGTCCAAGTCCCTCCACATAGTGTTGAGTTTACCAGTAACAGAACCATACCCATTGAGTTACAGCATAAACAACACCAACTACTGGGAGATGTAAGCAAAATTACATACAAGTATAATTCAAATCTACTGTTATCCTCGTCTATCTACCGCATTAGTAATTCAACAATTATCTCTATTATTCTTAATTCCAAAGATCATGCCGGGGCCTCCATTCGTGTTTGGATCATTAATGGTGATGCTTGCCATTATTGTGGCTCTCTTCATTCCTGAACATAAAGCTAAAAACAGACGCCAAGGAGGTTGCGACAATGATCTAATTGACCTGGAGAATTCACCACATCAGTGTTGAGTTTACCAGTAACAGAACCATACCCATTGAGTTACAGCATAAACAACACCAACTACTGGGAGATGTAAGCAAAATTACATACAAGTATAATTCAAGTCTTACTGCTATCCTCGTCTACTGCATTATAGTTATGTTACAATTATCTCTATTATTCTTATTTTTCCACAGATCATGCCGGGGCCTCCATTTGTGTTTGGATCATTAATGGTGATGCTCGCCATTATTGTGGCTCTCTTCATTCCTGAACATAAAGCTAAAAACAGACGCCAAGGAGGTTGCGACAATGATCTAATTGACCTGGAGAATTCACCACATCCAGGCCAGAATCCCCAAACATTGGCACCTCTAATTCCACAAGATCCTGCAATACTGTAAAAATTACCCTGTGCATATACTGCAAACTAAAAAAAACTGATAAAAAATAATAACTAATAATACGGTAGTCTATTTTTTAATTGTGCGTTTTCCAAAGAGAAGACGCTAGTCAAGACTCTAGGTCATGCCTAATTAGTATGTAAGTATCATTTACACACATACACTCACAGTGTACATAACTTAAAATGCAGAAAAGCCTCATAATAGTATACTCTATAAAAAATATGAGTGTTTTGTAGCATGATGGAGAAGGATCCCCAGACTGAAAATATTTAATTGCCATTTTTTTCAATTTGGAGAAATGAATAATACTGAGTTTATTTATTAATTTCTCTTCAACTGCTTCGTTTTATCAAATTGTTACACACAAGTATAATCACCACTCTTGAGTTTGGTAATATTTTTTCAGTTTATTTTTCACTGCTTTATTTGGTTGTGTTGAGTTAAATATGATGATGTTTAAAAAAGGGGTTTTACATATTACATGTATGTAAAAAATATATATGTATATTAATATATATGAAAATATACGTGTATGCACCTAGAACCAATATGGATTCATAATTAAATTTCAGGTTTTGTCTGTTTGCTATTTAGTTAATCGTACATTTGACTGAGACGCTCTGTACAGTAAACAATACATATTATGTAACATAGATAAAAAAAATAATTAGTTTTAATATTTTTATTCCGGTAGTATTATGAAAACATGAAAACGTTAAGTATTTTGTGGTTGGAAAAATCATAAAGTATGAATCTTGCGTAAATACACTTTGTTTGAGACATCCAACATAGAACTATAATAATATGTAGTTGTACTGTTTTTCATACCAAAAATACTTTAAGTGTGTGTATTCGCACTAGTTAGATAATCAGTTTAACTGATTCAGTTACCTATTCTAGAGGCCGAACCCCAATCACTACTACAGTTATAATAGCGGCATAATACACAATGCAATTTTTTGATGGATTGGATGCGTAGACGAGTTTTCGCAATTGAGCATATCTAAATTAGTTATCTCGATAAAAATAAAATCATTCAGGTTAAAAATCCTTTCCAGGTACATACATCGTAAAAATGTCTACAAGAAAGATATTAGATTTTATCCACACACACACATATATTTTGTTTAATTATCATAAACTACAACAATCTTAGCCTTTTGGAGCTAGCGCACTCATTAAACACGTCAGATCAATCAAAGCAAAAGATATTTTGTTTCAAGAGACCTGATACATAATTAGTATAAATATTGTATATTTAAAAAATTGACGTCTTCGATTTCTTCTGTTACTTTCCGACACACTTGGGATGTTATATTAATTTGTGAACATGCACTACAATTTACACAATACAGATATTTTTTGTGGCAAATAAAATCGCAAGCATATTAAATTAGTTTACATTCAGACCAAAATGTATGATATACTTGTAAGGAATTTAGTGGAAAAAATGATTGCGCGTAAAAATATTTTGTAATGCCTAAATACATACATACATCCGATAACTACCTATCCTTTGTGATATTCGAATTATTAATTGTTATGATTATAAACTTGATTTAATTCTCTGAGAAAAGTTTTAAAGAAAGTGCACCTACTTGATGAATCTATTGGTTCTGTATAGGGAATTTTTTAAGAATACAAAACAAACTACAAATTATATATACATACTACATACTTGAAAACATATATAAAAACAGGGGCTTTTAAGATATTTCTTTTTTTGGTAATTTTAAAACTTTTTGTAGCATAAAATACGAAAAAAATTACATATATCCAATTTACAATGATATTTTTATGTCCCAACAGAGAAAGTTTTGGAAAACAAAACTAAAATCGCCAGTAATGATACAATTATCTGTTATTCGTTCGCACATGTAATTGTATTACAGAAGAGTTTGAAATACAAATATTTGCATACATATTCATTTTAAGCTTTATACATCGAAAGAGTTTAATTGAGAGAGTCTCTGGAAATAAAAATAGAGGAAGTTTAGGAAACATACTGTACAGAGAAGGTTTGTGTAAGCGGTGATTGAGTGATTGCCAAGTGTCATGTACCTTATACCAAAATTAACGGATAAAATAACTGCTTAAAAAGTTATGTAGCCGTAGGTTATGTCGTCACGTACAAGTTACTGCTACATTACAATTTAACTACACACAACACACCCGAAAAACCATACACACGAATATTGAATGAATGATTTCATTACACATTTTACGTTATACAGTTAAGATAAAATTACAAAGCATAAAACAAGTAAAGTAAAGTAAGTCAAAGATGATGTCCTTTGGCAATTCAAGTGAAATAAGTATTTATTTGAATAATCATGACTAAGCTATAAAGAAACATCTTAAATGACTTATGTACTTGGATATAAAATAAAATACGTTTCGACAAAGTTTTAGAAAAATGAAGTAAAATAAAAATATATAAAAATATAACGAAAAATAATTTTAACTGACTTTCTTTTTTTTCTCTTGAATATGACATCATTCTGTATATCTATCATAAGTTATTAAATATGGCTATTCATCTCTACCAGATTGATCACTAACGGTTTTTTGGGCGATTCCTTAAAATCATCGTCTGTCATCGTCATCAGTCGCGGTTTTTTCTTTGGTGTTACTTTGACTTCCAGAGCTGTTCCATAAATTGCCTTTGGATCCTCCTGTTTCTTCAGGATATCTTCCTTCTCCTTAAAATCATTCATACAACATTTTATTGGACAATTAAAAAATCTACATAACGTATATAAATTAATTTTTAAAGTAAAAAATCCTACCAACTCCAAGTTGGAAATTGTAAGAAGCAACTTTTCCCGATCTTCTACAAGTAAGGTCCACCATTCTACATACAAGAATTAATTGCAAAATTAGTCCCAATAACATTATAATTATTTAACTGAATAGTAGATTTTTAACTAACTAGCAATTTCCTCCAGTAACTCCGTCATTTTCTTCTTTTTCTCCACTTCCTGTTTGTGCAAAACCAATGCCTCGCAAAGTAAGGTAACCGTCCGAGCCTTATCTTCATGAACCGAATCCATTAAATTGGATATTTTATTTGATAGATCCCCCTCCTGAAAGCAATTTAACCAAAATCCAAAACTCAATTATAAATTACAAATTATTATGCTAATTATACTGTAATTAATTATACTTAAAAACCGGAAATCACTTACGTCATTCACCAAAGCCAGAGCCTGAAGAAGTGCCGTCTTTCCAGCTTTTAAATCCATGATTTTTAACTACTCTTTTTAACTACTGATAATTAAGCGCCCACCACCACAAAATCAACAATTTACCTCTCAATTAGCTAAATTCCAATTAAATCAATGGCGTCTATCCTGCAAACAGCTTTAGTTAAAAGGTATTTTTTGAAAGAAAGCAAGTCAGTATGATTTTGCCGCGTTCATACGAACAAATGCTGCATTAATATGCTATCAATGCACACAATGCTCGGTAATTGTACTTTAAAGTTAATTAAACGAACAAACTATATAATTTGCATTTTAAATGTTTAATTTATTTTGAAGAAAGATGGAAATAATAATAATACAGAGTTTTCATGAATGAATTGTACAAGTTTATAGAATATTGCGTACATTTCATCAATACAAATAAACTATGCACAATTCATACAGTTAAATAATTTCAACAATTAATTATACTTTCCTACTGTAAAAAGGATAATTAAATTGCTGTGTGTTAAGAATGACTGGTGTTAATTGTTGTATGATTATGCAGATGGGGCACTTGGGTACAAATTATCAGTGCTGCTGACACCGTTACCGTTCGCATTCACTTGGCTTGGATTCGTTGATGGTTGAAGACTCTGATTAATGTTCTACAAGAAAAATTAAGTTAATCTTGTTAAAACTGTTATTAATCACTCTCAAAATAGTTTTTTTAATGGCTTGGGTTTAATTGGGGTACCTTTTGCTGGTTTAATTGTCGCTTGAGCATGGCCATACCGAACATCATGAGAACAATGACGAAGGAACTGCCGATGCCAACACCCGTCAGCTCTTTGTTGTAAAATTGCTCCACAATCTCATTTACGCAGTTTTCCGTCGCATTGAAATCCATTCCAGATCTCGCGTGAGAAACTGGATTTTTTAAAGGAAATCAGTTAATTGTACATAATTGCATTATAATTATTAATCAGTTAACTGTCATAAAGCATCAATTTTTTAGCTTAACATTTGCATATGATTAATTTCACGTACATTGAAAGCCTAAATGGACATTTGTTGAAGATGCTCCAGTAGAACAGTCGAATGTTAAGTTAGTTAAATGTCCAGATTCCCCTGCTACTTGATAAATGTGCAAAACTTGTTGTTTACATGTTAGTGGCAATTGTTGTTTGGCCCAAACAGCATATTTCTGGGTGGAATAATAAAAATGTCCAGAATAAAAGTTTCAAATCATGGGTTTTTTTACCGATAAAATTATAGCAGCAATTAGCCTTGTGGTCTATTATAAAAATGATTAGCATATAAAGTATTTTTTCTCAGTAACCATTTTTGATGACATTTCCTTGTTGAATGACCACATTGGAGGATTCAGGTTTGATGGACTGTAGCATACTAATTTAACTTCAGAAACTTCACTTCCGTACGTTAAGGAAACATACTTATCGTCGATGATATGACTTCTTCGATAAGCGGGAGATAAGAGATCCGTTGAAGGCATGAACACTGAAGTTATTGGCTTTCCACTGCTCTCTGCTTTTGTGCAGCTATAATTAGACGAGGGGTATCATGAGACAACGAGTTCATTGTCATGTGTAAAGTATTATTATAGAAAAAAGAAACAAATTTTGAGACATAATAGAACTTTAGTAGCAGTTTGTTAGAACATTGACTTACGGATCGTTGTCTGCGGTTATTGCGGCTAGATCTATTAACAATCAATAAATTATTATTCCGCTAAATTCATTACAAAATGACAGGGAACAAGAAAGGAATACTCATAAATTCATGAGTTGAGCGATGAAATCATGAGCATACCTAAAACTTGAATGTCCAATGACGCTGAGATTTTAGGTGAGTGCTGGCATATCACATTTTCGGTTTCGGGATTGTCAACCCGAAGGAAGCTCGATACTGTTAAATGTTCAGGTGTATGATTTCTAACTTCCAATGCTGTCAATATGTCTACAACACAATAGGAATATGTACAGAAATTAGTTACATTCGCCCTACCAATTATGTTACTTAATATTCATATTCACCGAAAATTTCAAAACAACGCACGTACCACTATCATTCATGCTGACCATTTCACCATTTTTTAGTTTAAACTTCCACTCGAGTCCATAATTTGGAGATAGATCCTCTCCTGTGATCTCACAAGTATACTTTTCGTAATCGCCTGTAATCACTCCAGCAGGTCCAAATATACGAATTTCAATGGAAAATACAGAGGAAAGGTTTGCAAGGGCAAAAAGGTAAAAGACGGACCACTTCAAAATAATCATTTTGGGTGCCCGTGATAACGGTGGCTATAAAATGTAAAAAATAAATAAATATGTAGCCGAAGTCACAGGGAGACTGATATATGCGTCCAATTTGGAATAAGACGTATTACTAGTTTACTGTTAAGCTTACTGAATATGGTTAACTTTTAATTTTTGAAATAGAAAAACTATATATTTTTAAACGTTAAAAGAAAATATCATGCAATTAGTTTCGTGACTGAAATAGTTCTGACTGATTGTCATCATGATTGTAGGACTCAATAACGTTCCATTAACGCTGGATTTGGCTGGACAGTCCAAAATTTGTCCTACTTATTAGGGTTTTCTGTTTGCAGTTAAGAATGACTCGACGGTAAGCCCAATATAAGATGTTGCAATAATTTACATGAAATTAGCTACGCTACATGTTTACGTTATTAGTGCTTAGCGTGAATACTCTAGTAGGCAGCTCTAGCAGCAGCGTTCATTTTGTGAATAGGGCAAGACCACAATTATCAAGGCGATAAGTCAATGGACAGATTACATGATCTTAATCAATAATGCGTACTTTACAGCTAGTGCTTTCCAAACAGTTTGAATATACATAATTAGTTGTGAGTCATAGCTTAATAATTAGTGTTTAATACGCATTTCAGTTGTAGAGTAAACTCACTTATTGAGGTTGGTAGTAATAAAGATAGTCAATAGTATTAAGTAAGTACAATGTGACCAGTATACCACAGAATGAACATTGGACGTTGGATTGTCAAAGGTGTCTTGCATTGATAACAAATACAGTATCATATTTTGAAATTACGACATTTTCAAGTCAATAAGTAACATACTTTAACCAGTTTTATGTGTTAGCATGGATAACTGCAAAGTAAACTGTAACTCGTCAAACATTGTAGACTCGAGGATATTCAAAATGTCTGATGTTGCATACTGTTCTGCATGATTTATAGAATTAAGTGACCGTGATGGTTATTGCAAACTTTTTGTGCAATAAAGGCAAGCGCTTTTCATTGTCAGAATTTAGTCATTGATGCAGAAAGCGGAAGGAAGGTGAAGGTTACTGAGAATTTGTTCAATGTTTGTGATCAAGAGCAATGATGATTGCATCATGCTGCAATACAATAATATGTATGTGTGCAAAAATAAAATGTCGATATGTCATGTCAATATTTAATTGGAATATCATTTACTGTTTCATGTAAACACTGCATTCAATTAGCATTACAGAGTTGCATAAAATTGCACTACGTTGCACTAAAAGTGCTATTTTCAGGGATGTTCAGCTACAACGGATGTAGGACCCTCTTGTTCAGCAGACTGTTGCTCTGACCTTGATGGATTGTGCTGTTGCAATCTTGTACGCATTTCAGTTTCCTCCGTTGGACAATTTGGCTTTGATGGAGTTTGATTCTGACAATTAGCAAAGAATTTCATTTTAAAATGTATTTTCAGTCAACTCACTCATTATAATTCAGCGTGAATTTTCCTTATGCTGCATGCATGCATTTTTCATTACCTGAGGTTGATTAAGTTTTTGCTTGCAGTAGTACATAAATAATATTAAAATGATGCTCGTTATGGAGCCCAACGTGTACCAAGGCTCCCTTCCTTGTCCTTTGCCTTGTGCATTAGCATCCAGAATGGCCAAAATTTGTTCTATCATTTGAAGTTCATCAGGCCCCACCACACGAGGATCTTAACAAATTCAAGGTAGTTATAATTTAGCCACTTTCACTACGTACCTGTCAGCCACTTTATTTCATATCAACTAGTAATTTAATATGCATAAATTTCCTTACTTTCAATTCTGAGTGTGACACGTGATGAGAACTTCTTATCTGCGTCTATACATTCATACGTCCGACTAGTCATATTTGTTACATTTTGAATGAAAAGTGTGCTTGTATACATAACTTGATCTGAAACTCCTCGCGGATTAGAATGATGAAAAGATCTTTGTTCGATCTCCAGTAAATACTTGAGGTATACTTTCCAGCTCTAATATAAAAAATGATTACCTGATTATTAGGAACGTATATTTAATTTCCATTAATGCGCTTTCATAGTATGTAATTATTTTTACTTATACTAATAATCAGTACACCTGCTCGAGTTTCCGGTTCTTTGTCATTGAAAGGAGCCATTTTTTGTCTCTGTTATTCAACTCATCAATAACCCTTCGATAAGATTCGGTAAAGTTTTTCCAGCTCACAGGCGTATCGTGAATACACAAAAGCTTCAAGCTATTCACTTCCTCAGCATCAATTTTTATCTCTTTGTCTGTCACCTCATGTGCACCAAGACGAGCTCCATAATCCTCTGAGAAACGTTGAAGGATTATTTTTGGCCGAGATTGCATATGTCTAATTTTAAACAGAGGGAAAACTGTAAGAAATTATTTAAAGTTATTCCACGCTTTAATTACATTATTAAACTAATCTTCAAACCTGGATAAAGGATTGGCTACTTGTACGCCTATGGAATGTATAAAGATATATGATTAATTTTAGTATATTTTAATCCAAATATACACTGATTAAGAAAATTGCACAAATTTCAATGTTTTACTTTGAATTTCTAATGGTTGCTGGATATCTCCATTCTCAATATTTTCCTTGCATAAAATAGCTTTGGCAGATTCCGGAACTTGGACATACCCTTCGTAGACATGATTGATCTCATCCGTACCCTTTTTATCTTCGTTTGTAATTTTTGTGCATTCTGAAATCAGGAAACTTTTCAATAAGTACACACACTTGCCATCTACATGTATTGTACATATGTGCGAAATTTAAGTATAAAAATGACCTGTCACTTCCTGCGTCCAACTGTTGTTAGCTTCGTCAGTAATAAAGGTCCATGTACACGATGGAGAAATTTCATTCCTAGTTGGAGGCTTAACACATGAAAAACGAATAAAGTCATGCGGAAAAACTATTCGCGTTTTGTTAGGCGTATTGTCAATACACTGAACTATCGACGCCGTGAGGATCGCCATGTAGAAACTAACCCCTGCAGCGTTCATTTTTCTGAATATTGATTGCATATTTGCACTTGACACAATTACTTCATTGCAATAACAGCAATTACAAGAGAGACTTAGGTGAATTTACTGTTAAATATTTTGTTTTGCACTGGAATGGCGAAGAAAGTTGTATCGTTTAATATGTATGTGCATAGTATACGTAGTTAGGTTAGCACATTAAGCTATTAGGTATGTTAAAATTCTATGGTCAAATATACTTGAGAGCTTGTTCCGTTTTGGAAGACATGAGTATTCTGAACTACCTATTTAAATGTGATGTGTGATAAAGGTAAAGATGTTTATATTTTATATTAAAGAAAGGGAAGGAAGCTGCCAGTCAACTCTGAAAGAGGAAATTATGATGCAATTCTTTGTAAGAAGCTACATTTTTAGTCATAATATTATTCATGTAAAAATTTATACAATGTTAGGTTGAGTTAAATGGAACAGGAAAATACGATTGGCGGTTAGGGGTTTTTCATAATTTTGGTGACAAAATTCTCACAATTCTATAAAGTAAACTCATGAATTATAAACCAAAACAAGATACGCAGGCATGTCTATTTACCAAGTAAAACAAAGGGTTTTGTACAAATGTTAGTAGCGAGTACGACAGAGTCTAAACTTAAACAAAGTACATACATTATATTATATACTGGAAAGTAATTAGCAATCACATACATATTATGCTGATTATATGGATATAATATCATGCCGTCAGGAAATGGGTACATAAGTCAGCGGTATAATTAGTTGTAATGTAGAAAATGCAACTTTGCGTTGACTCTGGAAAGGGTTAAAAAATCAAACAAAAAGCCATTAAGATGAAGCTCTGTGTTAGTCAAATCTCACGTCATCAGAGTCATTACCAGTGCTATCAAAGGGGGATTCATACGGGTTTAAGTGGTCACGGATCCTTGGACAGTGCAGTGACGTATTTTTTATCCAAGTAGCCAACAAAGTTTCTTTCCATATACTTCAATGGAAACTTCTATAATATTTCGGGGAAATCAGAGACAAAGTGATATTAGTAACAGCTAACTTTACGACGAGTAAAATGATAAAACAATTCGCCAAGAATTTGTCATAATGAGGAATGACACATCACATTAAGTAAAAAAAAGAATAGACCTTGTGCCAAATCGTAAGTTGGTCATGACGTTCGAGACGGTTGGAAGTCGGGATATGTGGAGTTGAAGAAAGTTGTTTTTTCAATTGTTATTATTATTTACTATCGTCAATATTTTGTTTGTTATCAATTTATAAGGCAATCAGTATGTAGGTGAACTGGTGAACACATATCATGACGATGAAAAACTTCATATTATCATATCGGGTGGAAAAAACAATAATATCTATTATATTAACATAGCAAAGTAGAAAAATCTGTTTCAAATGTGATAATTTTGTTATATCGTTATTGCGTGAACAAGACTTACTTGTAAATTAACTACATACAATGAGCTTATAAGTAAGTTTGCCTGACATGCTACCTCTGTTCCTAAAATATATATTTCAAAATCTAGGCTAATTAGCTCATTCTTTCATCTCGTTTCGTTGTTTTCAATTTTGGAAGAAAACAAGGTTTTAACACACCATGTAAATCATAGTTAAGTCATGTTATGAATTCTCCAGATGAAAGCTTGTTTGACATGAGTCATGTCATGATAACAAGAGCACGTTCGCTCCTATTTTAATGAGGTTACGCCTGGCATAGGCATTGCCGATACACCAAACCGCAAGTTTAATACATTATTATTTTAATGAGAACTTTGATATAATTGTGGGTTAATCTTGAATATTGTCAACACGGATAATGAGGGGATATAAGAGTTTTTAATGGAGCATGGAACATTTTTACTATTTTCTTTTTCATTCATCTTTCCAAGTTTTGCTCCCAAGAAGAGAATAGGTATGATTTACTGCAAGCAGCAATGCTAATCTGAATGTTGAGACCCCAAAATTCAAGATCAAGGGTAATGGATGATGATAATGGAGGACCCTGTAATATCTGAACTCTATACCACAAGTCCAATTAAATTGATGAATAATTAGGCAATGTATTCCTCGATGGGCAGACGTAGACGGAAAAAATTAGTAATGGCTGTGTTAAACATAAACATGTTTAAAACACTGTTAAACGTTTAAAATAAACATGTTTACGGTTTTTTGGGTAAACAATATTCCAATAAACAAAACGGGTTTTATAATAT
>JAHZMV010002038.1:0-28538 GCA_027743765.1 Coecobrya sp. COE2
TTAGAACAAGTTCACTCGCATAGTATGCTTAGGTATTAAATACCCACAAGCACAATTGTAAAAATACGCTGCATAATAAAATGAAATGCATGCATTCATCTCAAATCCAGCAGCAGCAGCCGTGCATATTTTCCAACGACGATGCTCTACTAAAATTGTGCAAGAATTTCAATTCGCCCCAAGAGAGAAAGTAAAAAAATAGCTTCTTCTTATCAACAGCTTGCTTTGCTTGAATACCGCATATCGCATAAAAATTACGTGCATACAACTACAAACAGATCTCCGTTAATTTTCTGACTTATAGCATAGAAATCCTTGAGTAATTCAACAGCAGAAAAAGAGAATGCAGGATAATAATATTGGCAAGTTTTCGGTATGTCCCAGGAGGAATGGAAAATATTATGGCAAGACATTCATTTCATATTCTAGTCATCGTTTATTTATTCAAAGATAACAATCAAGTCATTTTAATTCCCTGTACACAGCAACGCAAATAATATAACTGTCCAATGTCCAATAATGCTAACCATACAATGGTCCTTGTCCAAGAATAATACAAAAAAATTTGTCCGTTACTCATCCATCCTCAATCATGCCATCTCGCAGTAGTAGTAAGGATGCCATTACCCATAATGACAACAATAATTTTTTGCCGAGTATTTTTATTTGTGTGCACATGTGTACATAAAGTGTAGTGTGATTTGTTATGACTGGAAATATGATACGTTCAGCTTCCATTCTCACATCTCATACCATAATCCATCTCTTCACACAAAACTCATTCTCGTATATCCCACCTTATCATCAAATCAAAATCCTTATATAATGATTATCATTTTTATTATCTTGATAATGATGATGATGCCTCTTGCTGCTTCTACTGCACGCATACATTATGATTATATGATGATTAGCATCGTTTTCATCCCTATCATGATTACCATCATCCCAAGCCAACATCTTCATCATCAAACACCAGTAGCTCATATTATTCACTTAAACAGACTATACGCTAGAAATCTTTCATTTTTTCTTCTTCTTCTTCACGTCTAATCATCATCATATCACACAGAATACTTAATTCCATATAATTCCTGGCGGTGGGACACATCATCATCATCTCATCATTTCACATCTCATATTATCATATTTATCATCACACAACACATCACTCACGTACACACACACACGTCTTCTTGTTTCTCATCAGCCTCGTCACCGACCACCACCACAAAGCATATTACCACTTTTATTTGACTTATAATTTTCTCGCAAAAGAAAATAGCAAAGCCTTTTTTTCCTTATTTCTTATATGATGCATCGCATTGGTTTTGTGTACCTAGCTAAAAAGCAAGCAAGAGTAAAAACTCTTTTTATTATTATTATTAAGCCTTCTTCTAAAATGCTCGGAACGTACGTGCAAGCAAGCTTACGCGCTTACATGAGCTTTTCCCAGAGAGCGAGAGAGAACCGATTAAGGTGGTGTGGTTCAGAAAAGAAACTCATACGGCATACGGAGTACATGCATAATCACTTGCTTGCCGATAGGCATCCCGCAAAGATATACATATTGAGCTCGCTGGTGCAAAGACTCGCTCAGTTTACTTTATGCTCGCCTCCACTACACACACACACAAAACAAAAGTCTACTACTACAAAGCTTATAAGCAATAAACAGGAGAAGTTCTCTTTCGAGCAGAGTAGCAGCAGAATTCCTTTGTGCAACACACAGGAATAAAGCCAGTTGGAGAATTAAAGTTGTGAGAGTCAGTTGTCAGTGTGCAAGGAAGCCTCTCTGCTATCTGGAATTGGAACAATTTTTTACTTTGTTCATTCACTCTCAGTGTGCATCTCTCTCCTGTTCTGATGATCAACTTGTTAAAAATACATATATTATATTTATATGTATAATATATTATTTATTATTTTCCGTGAAGTATAATACACCAAATCAAAAGTGTAACATTATAATCATCATAACTTGTAACAAGAGAAAAAAAAGTATATCTTTATATTTATTATCAGAATCAAGTACAGTCCACACAGTGGATATCGTACATTACTTTTTTTATTATCTTCAGAATAACAACACACTTTTTTTGAGTGTTCTCTTGTCACCAGCAAAAGTCAATCAGTGCACTGTATATTATATACTCACTGACAAAAATTGACAACAAGTATCTACACAAATATTACTTTCGTCATCAGCCATATTTCATGGAAAAATGGACAAACTGATTTTATTACAGTGACAGAGAATATATACATTGAAATATATTTATTGCAGTGAAAATTACAGTGAAAATACAGCGGTAATCATATAACACATGTATGATTTGACATATTCAAACATTTTCATATATAGTTTTCAGTGAAGCTGTCAGTAATAAACATAGAAAGGAAGTACCGTTCATTGTATACCGAAAAAATCGGTAGAATAAAGGACAAGGTGTGTGCGTGCGTTTACCTTATTCCTTCATTTTTGAGCAAATACCATTTACCAAGCGACCTACCAAGATGATGGACACAGGAAGCTTGAACAAAGAACAGGAAAAGAGCAACAAGGAGAAATAATAAATTCCTTTGTGAGTGTTCTGTAGAAGTAAACAAGAATAAAGTGACTTTGTTCAGTGTAAATTTTTGCGGTGAAAGCAAAAGACAGCAAAAAAAATAATTTAAGTGTGAGCAAGTTTTTTCTTCTTCATTTTTATTTCATTCGTTCAAACTTTAACTTAAATTGGTAGATTATAATTTTTAAAATGAAGCCAGTGCAAGTTTGGAGAGCGGCAATGTTCCTATTCTGGACATTGCTCGCTGTTTCCTTTTTCGTCGACCTTTGCTCTGCAGCACCCGGTGGGTCTCAGGATGCAAACAGTGAAAATTCCAATGGAAATAATCTGAACAGACGAGGAATGAGGGCACTCCGAGAAATGCGGAATTTGAGAAGATCCCACAGATCCAAGTTTCCCTTGAAGGCGGAGGAATCCCGAAGGAAATCAAAGAGGACAAGTGGATCTTTTGGCATGAGCAACAGCATCATCATCTTGAAAACCACCCAGCGAAAGGTTTTTTCACCTTATTTAAATTAGCACCACTCACTCTCGCAAGTGTGCATTAATAAAAACAAAAGAGGAATTTACGATTTTATTCCATTTACTTTTACGTTCATCCATTATGCACATTATAATCAGTTTAAAGTAGAAGAACTGCCGTGGTAGTAGAAGCGATTCCCCTTTTCTTCTTCTTGTCTTGAGCACATTTACTATGCATATATGTAATACATATATATTTTGCCACTGTGTTGCGTTCTTGCGTATTGTACGAATGTACATATATAACGCGTATATTACTACCACATATAACGCCGGCGGTTCGACCCTGCCTTGTTTTTGTTTCTCATCATCTTCATTGGTATTATTGGCAGAATCGGACTAATATCTTGTTGTGGTGTAGAAAAAGTGAGTTTTAAAATGATCGGCATCTTTTTGGCTTACTTTACTACTCCATCACCACCACATCATTCTCATGATTGAAAATCTCAATCAGCAACAACGCAATATTATCATCATCCAAATTCAATCCTGCTAAATCTAATAGACAGACGGAGTCTTTTAATTGTCCCAAGTAAAATGACTGCGCCTACCATTCAGGTGTATTATACTAGTATTCTGAAGAGTAAAAGTAGTAAAGAAGTTTTACAGGACCTCCTTGTTTGTTTCTGATCCTGTGTGTGGTAGGTTCATAGGCTGCAAAGATATAATAGATGAAATGCATCTTATCAGTCTTGTTTGCTGCTTTTGTTGTTGCTACTGCTGCACTTTTCCAAATGTGCATATCCTCATTATCATCACCATCGCCTCACACATTGTTTTGTGTGCAGAGTGGCTCTAGTACCGCATTTCATACCGTACCTAAGCTCCAATTAAAACTAGATGTAGAAAGAGAGAAAATAAAATTACAGTCTCGTCGCGGGAGGGATTGATTGACATTATTGGTACTTAAAAGTCTACTATATACTGTTGTACATGTATTAATGCATTTTAATACATATACAACTCACTCAGTTAGTATATTAGAAAGAATGTAGATTCACCACCAAACTACTCTACACTAGTAACTACTTGTGTGCTTGCTCATCGCCATGTTTGTGTGGTATTTTTTCGTAGAATTTTTAAAAAAGTCGTAATGAAAAATTCGAAACTGGTGGTACTTATATTTATTTATAATTTGCATATTATAGTCTACTATTTGCGTGGTCTGTCGATGAAGCATAGATAGATAGTACTTGCATGATATACACAAACTATAAAGGGAGCTGTGGGTTTCATACAGGTAGAAGGAGAGGAGGAGAAGCAAGCGTCGGCACATTGTTTGTTTTTTATTATTAATAATTACACCCAATAACAATGAAAATGATATAGAGAATAAATAAAAAACGTCAGGGAAGCGAACACGAAGAAGAAGTTGATGATTATGATGATCGGCTTGCGGTTAATTGATAGATCACTAGCAGGCATATTACAAGGGAATCACGACGATTGAAGGCAGATCAAAAATCAAACTAATAAAAATCTATATAACTTTATTATTTGCACTAGCATCGCGGAGTAGAGATATGACTGAACTGGCCCTCTACTTTGCATTCATTTCTTGTATATTTTTGTATTAAACGCAAACGTGTAGGAAAAATAGGCACTAAAACGATGCGGTTTTTCACTGTGTGCGAGCGAGCACCCCTTCTCTCTAAAATATTCAGTTTCTTCATCATCACAGTCATCATATTTTCATTATCAATGACGGAGGTCAGTCAGCTCTATCCTCTTCACAGCGCAGCGTTCTATTGTGCTAACTCCTGCATACCACACTGTTTTGCAGCGTATTGGGAAACACAATAATTAGACGGTGGTGTCTGTCAATTATTTTAATTACCCCCGAGAGTATATAGTAGCATATTATAGCAGTAGTATTATAAGAGCGGCAGTAGTAGGATTAAAATGTAATTGTAATGAAGTCGCACACATATCATCCTTTTATTGTGAACATCATGATCATCGCCATCATCGTCTTCACGAAAAATGTAATAGTGGAGCGTACTGAGACCAAAACTATGAAATCAAGCAAAAAACCAATAGCACTTTTTGCAGCCATCTTCTTTCCTTACACAGAAATGAACTTGCTCGTCAAAATAATATCTTGCCTTGTCATGTGATATTTCTGAGCGTATTGGTCGACTCCTTGACTTGGTTAGGAATTTTATAGCTGTAATCATTAAATTCCGCTGACATTCCATTCCATTTCCTTTATATGCATACGTCCTTCTTATCATCAATTGTGTCTCCTCCTCCTCTGCTGGAATTGCCCTTTCCTATGGTTGTAGATAGGGGTGATCCCCCGAATTCTCGGTCCAATCCAATCAGCAACCTCATCAAAAAGCTATCCATCCATGACATGACATCGGCCTTCATCATCAACATCATCAAGGATTCCTTGCATAACTCATGGTTCATAATAATGATAATATTTCGATGAGCAAATCAGAGTAATATAATGTATTAGGCTGTTTCTATTTCTGTACCATCATCAGTTTGCTTCTATTGGATTGCTAAAGACGTTGGGGAAGAAAAACATAATAAAAATGAAGAATGAGCAAAAATATTTTTAACAATCGTATGACATGATTGATTGATGATGATGAGGCATACCACATTTCATTTCGTCTTTCTTTCTCTCTCATCATCATTTTCATTTCTCATATCAGTTCGTTATACCAGAAAAAAAATAAGTGTAGAGAATTACATTATTACTCCGTGGCCGTGGGTATGTATTGGTCAGTCAGTCAATCTGCCAATGCAACTCAATCGATATGAATGTATTTGTTTGAGATGCGTTATGAATATTCATGATTATTAATTTTGAAAGATTTTTTGTGTGGAATTCCCAATTTCCTTTCATTTTTTTCTTGTTTGATTGGCTTGTTTACATTGCTTATTAGGTGACATTTTCATATTAATTTGAAGGCAAAAAATGATTTATGCACTCTCCTTTTCCACATCAATACTTGACTCAATGTGTACAAGGTATTCTGCTGGAAGCAACAATTAAAGCAGCGAATTTGGCATGCAGTCATCATACTCGACTCATCATCGTCATCATGAGACCATCACCTCACCTGTAACAAGAAAAGGGCATCCAGAGCGAGAGAAGCCCAGACGAGCTATGAGCATCTTCTTCTTTTCAATTTTTTGTTCTCCTTGTTGTTGTGATTATTATGATTTATATGGCCATTGTATTATTCCATGCATGCGCATATTATTAATATTACTTGTTCTTTTTTCTTACGATTATGTAGTTCTATTTCAAGTGCTGACTTAATTGTTGTGGGCCTGACGTGTGTGTGTGTTGTGTGTGTGTGGATGAAATAATGGACAGAGAACTTTGCCTTTTCTTCATCACAATCCTCTTTATGAAAATCCAATAGCGCGATCTTGTTTTTTGACAGAATCTCAACTGCTTACGTCTTTGGCTTGCCTGGGTCTTTTGCATTACCACATATTATGTAGGCATTATAGATTTTGTCGGTTCATTCTTCGTTTGTATGCCTGTGGCAGCCGATGATGCGCAAATATGAAAAAATGCATATATCAGTTGTAGTAGTAATATATTTAAGTGGAATGTAAGATTATGTCAATGAGTACGTGAGGACAATATACCTACTTACACGCCCCGTGTCTTGCGGCTCAGAAAAATATGTCAAATTAGCATATTTTTTCTTTAACTTGAAGGCTTTTTCACTGGAAATGCTACTCTAGAAAAATGCAATGAGCTGAGTCCCATTATAATGCAAATTAGTTCCGGATGTAATGCTAATGATTTATTATTTACACGCTTGTCCCATTACTGCCAAATAAGCAACTATTTAAACCTTACCATTTTGTGTGGTAGGTCATGAAGAGCACCAAAAAATATTATGTAGTATGCTGTAAGTTAGCATTAAGTAACTTTTTCCCTAGAAAAAGCGACAGACGTCAATTGCACATTTTTACCCACACACACCATGAAAATTATCTGAATTTCTTACTCCTAACTCAAGGATGAGCAGTTTATTTAAGATTATAAAATAAGCACATAAATACGTACAAAGTCTACTTTAAATTCTTTGTACATTCCAACACCACCTCCACCTGTAAAAATAATTAGCGATTTTTTAGCAGTCAATGGGCTGCTTTTTGGTAACCCGATTCATTCATTTTTTCATCTTCTCGTTTGTTCAGTTATTATACATGAATTTGCCTACATGAGTCGGTGAAAAAATGGCACCGACAAATTAACATTATCCATACCACCACATCACCACGCCATAAAAAAGACAAGCTTGAATTGTGAGTTCGTGGGTAGCAGAAAGACAATTAGCGCATGTTTTGTCTTCACATTAAAAAAACTTCACATGTGTAGGCTCATCTCCTCTTCTTACTCTAACCGAGAACTTCTGCTACAATTATTATTGCTTACCTATACCTATCGCATAAAAAGCTATTCATTTTAAGCTCCTTTAAAACGAATCGTCCTGAATATGCTGTCGCGCCGTTGTGTTGTCATCATCATATACAGTGGAATTGGCAATAATATGTTATGTGAGCATAAGGTAAATAGGTACAGAAAAACAAGCCAGTCCGGCAATTTGACTACAAGCAGAGAGCATCATATCCCAATAAATTTTTTTGCGTCGTAGGTTTATTGGCGACATGACATATAATACTGACATGAGTATATACACACACAAAAATGAGATCCTGGAAGAAGTATTTCAATTCATTGTCTCAATCGGGTGGTGGTAGTGACTAAATTGCAGGCAGGCGCACACTCACGCAAATTATTTTTATATCTCCTTTTAAAACCGTTTTAATTTTCAACATGGTTCTTACAACATTCACGATCAAATTACATGATGATTACGATTACATACGTGCCATAAGCGAGTATTGTCCAATTTATAAAAAAAGTCATTTGGGTGATGATGTGGTAATGACAGTAAAGGCTCATCATTTATCGTTAATGCATAAGTAACGTAAAGCAAAAATATCTTCCTGGTGATTTTAGTAGTAAAAGTACAATGAGAACGGCAGATGTACGAGGTCAGCGTTGGTGCCACCTCTCCTCCAGTTTCCAGACATGCTCATCATTAGAATAGGCAACAACAAAATGCACATAAAGGTTTATTTCCATTCTCATTTTTTGCACCATTTCAATTTATCCTGTCACCACTACCATCAGCATCATCATAATTTTATTTTATTTACATGTTTGCACTGTGGAGGACAGGATTATTGTAAATTGTCAGTCAGCGAAAATAAAGCATTTACCACCACATAGAGCAGTTGACAAGATGAACGCGAAAGGAAGGGGTCATATTAAATTATCATCGCGCGTCATCATTATCAATCAACTCAAATACGTAGAAAAACATACACACATATCTGCATCTCTACACACATGGGGTTAATCATCATCATGATTAGAAACGATAACAATGACACGGAGTGTGTGGAGGGCTTAAATTTCTCCACGAGAGTTTAGTTGGAATTATATCGTAAATTCATTGAATCTTCTCTCTCTCCCCTCAGTACTGTCAATTTGATCTAGTTAGCTTTTACTGCTGCTAAACACTCTTCATTTTTTAACGGTGATGGAAGGCATGCTGTTGCATCATGACACAACAGAGATGGAGTATTTTATTGCACTTCATTGATGATCATGATGCTAGGGGAGCAAGAAGCGCACTAATTAAATTATAGACAGAGTGTATAATATATCGTAATCATGATCCTGATATCATGAGGGTCATAATTTTATTTACTCTCCCCCTCTCTCTGCCTTTCTTTTCTACTGCACTAATCTTTGATCATCAGTTTTTTCGTCGTTGGTGGTGGTTGGATAAACGAGGATATAGATAATTGCATCAAAGTCATTGATGTGTTGTGTTAGCGCACAACAGTTGAATTAATTGAAACACTTTGTTCTTTACTGATGTCGCCATGATGTCCTCTACTGTTGCTGTTATAGTTTTGATTAGCATGACCCAGGCTAAACATAAAAGTAGAAAGAAAAAAATAAAACTGTAAATAAAAAAGTTTATTCGATGAGATTAACTTTATATAGTTTGGCATGTACTTTTATAACAAGACAACTAAATTGATAACACACTGCATAGAAATTTATCTGGCAGCACATGATATTCTTTATTTATTTATTATTCCCTTGAACAACAGCAGCATATCAGGAGCAATAACAATCAGAGCAGTTTTTATTTTGCACAAATAAATGCATCTCCATCACCGGTTTGCTATAATATGTACATATAATATACCCTCTAGTCAACCCATCTCAAGCTTGTCTTGTTGTTTCTTCCTCACAAGCCTTCCAAATTTGGAAGGAAATTTTTTTATACTTGTCTCGTTTCTTTTCTCTCTCTTTCTACATGCTCATTTGCACTGTATCATCATAATCATACACACTGTCCAATCATATTGTTATCATCTTCATTATGATAATGGCGTGATTTGATGCAGTTTTCTTAAAACCTTTATAGACAACTACAAGCAAAGTTGATGATGACCATGATTATTGCTCCAATTTCAAATGGCTTGCCAAAACTAGAAATATAAAGCTAGGGATCAAATCTCACTAATTTTTTTTACCAAGTTTGTCCACATTAACAAGCATGTCATTTAGAGCAGTAGTAAGGCCACAGTAGTTTTGCATACAATATATTTCCAATTTTCGCCCTTTTCTTCAAAGAAGAGGGCGAAGTTTATTGTTTCTTGGAGTGTCGAGCAGCTCAAGTGTTACTTTTTCTTTTACGAGTAAAATTCTGCTGTTGGTAATGTGTTGGTGCTATATCACTATCATTATATTTTTTTTCTCTTCTTGCACTTTGCTTTTTTATTATTTGGCTAGACTAGAGAAACTGAAGGATTATTACTACTAGTAATAGTAGCAGCAACAGAGTCGCCGCCGCTGCTACTACTACTACACTGTTTATGAGTTTTGTCTTTTTAGCAATACTATGAACATGTAAGGTCATGCCCTTTTATGGACAAATAAAATTAAAGCAAAACTAAAGCGCAATATTATACTGCTACATTGCCTCTTCTACAGAAAAAATAGATATATAGTCCATAAACAAGAACAAGTCATGTCTTATTGTCAAGTAGTATAAAAAGCAGGTAAACACAATAACAACAAGCAAAAGTTGATCTCTAAAATCAAATCAATTCCCCAATAGAAAAAAGGCTACTACATATTACACCAGTCATAGCCACACCAAGAAGACGTCAACATAGCACATGGCTTGTTTATGGCGATTTTAAATGATTTTACACATTCTCTTATGGCGTGGTTACTCATTCCCAAATAGTAATGATCATAATCATAACTAAACCTATATACATATACTACATAGTTTTAGGTACATTCATACATGTTTAATCATCGTCTTATCATGAAAAAGAAAATGAAGAGGGAGTAAGGTTTCGCGGATGAAGAGCAAGAAAAATAAATTTTACTCTTGTCAACATGATCATGAGAATATTTTTTCAGCGTTGGTTTTCCTTTTTGCTATTTTACCATGTGTCATTTTACGCTTTAAGAAAGAGATACAGAGAGAGAGAAGCAACAAGAAAATAAGTACACACTTCATTATTTCCCGTCGTTTCTGTCTATCACACTCAAGCAAATAATGCAAAAAGGTCACACTTCACTTTTTCATTGCTTAAAAAAAGAAGCTTATCCAACTCTTGTAAGTTGCTGTGTTGATGATGATAATCGTATCAACCGAACCAACTGACTCTTTTTCTTCACCTTCTTCTTCTTCTTGGGCTGTGATCATGATGATAACTGATTCCTTCCATAGAAGGAAATTCAATTGAAACGATCAGGAATAAGACTGGCTGCGCAACTGATTATCATTTTTGGCTACTTCTTCTCCTGTTTCTCATTGAATGCAACCGATTATGATCATTGGCAAAAAAATGTACTACGGATCTGTTTAGTCGCCAATGTAATGCCGATGCCGACACGAACGACGCCGCCACATGACAATCAAATCGTATTTAGCCTTCTTCTCCTTTTCTGTTCAGTGCGCACTTTATCTTTGTCCATTCATCCATCCGACCAAACGCCACCACTGTCCATCCTGATTATCATCAAATAATACATGAATACACATCAAACACATTATTTAGTCGAGTAGAAGGTTCTTCCTCTTCGCCTATCATTCTCACCATCTTCCTCGCGTTCCTCTCCTCTTGGGTGTATATTTTGAATTTAAATGATATTAAACAAAAACAATGCACATGAGCATTTTAGCAGCAAAAAATAGCACTACCGCATCATCCTACAAAACATTGGGTTTTACTGCATACTACACCTGTCTTGCAGTTGACGGACAAGGACTGTACGGATGCATGCGTTTTTACGAGGAAGAAACGACAACGGTGAGATGAAGTTTACAGAGAGCTAAGCTGTTGGCGAGAGGAGAAAGCCTCATGAAATGCAATGATCATATTACGATATAGAAGCAGCTTAGCTTTTTTCTACCACATTATATGATTTTCACCATTAAATCACAAAACCATAACTTGTTTTCTTGTGGGTTTGGTGTTAAGATGGATGAAGGCAGTTGAAGAAAGCTTAGGCATGGATGGGGCATTGTGATACAGCCGCATCCTTAACAAATATGATTAGGATTATCCTATTGCTTAACTCATATTTTGTTTTAATCACACTGTGAATTGATAGCTTGCATCGATTATTTCTCTCTCTTCAAGTAGCTGTGTACCTGTCGCCTTTTATCACCAGCCGATCAGCCGTCGGTCCTTATCGAGCATTATCAGTTGGCCATCAGAAAAAAAGCAATAAAGCTCCCTCATTCATTCCATTTATAAAGTACGCATCAATAAAATGTTAAATTTATTTTACTTTGTATATATGATATATTACTTCTCACCTGTACATATAAAAGATGGCTATCGGAGATACCACTGCACCAACTGATCGTTAAAGTGATGTGAGAGGCACTTCTATCACCGCCACCAAGACTAAAAATAATGCGAAACCTTTTTGGTGCTGCCGTTTTTACACACCGAAACTGCTACCACAATTATTATTATACATTTTTTATTGTTATTGCTCCATTATACCGGGATAGGTGCGTAGGTAGATAAATTAGCTGTTTTGACCAGGCCATCTCAGGAAAAATCATTATCATGATACACCAAACTACCACACACCACCATCATTACTCACTGATATGATTTGTGTACGCATGATTATTATTTTTCTACACAAAGCAAAGTAGACTTAATTTTTTGTTAGATTTGGATGGATATCGCATTATGCGAGATATGATGATAATATGACAATGGCGCCAACTCGTTGACTCCAAATCATCCATAAAAAATCCATAATAAGCCAATTTTGCATTACAATTTTAAAGAAGCATACAGGCCTTTGTCACTTTGAATTTTTCATTTACGATTATTATGATTATTATAGCACACTAGCACCATCGCCATCCATCTAAATAGGTAATGTGGTTCGATGTAGAATATCGTATGCTTATACATAATATTGCACACAAGGCAGGTCATACCAAAATTATCGGCCTTGACGATACACCACTTATCTAGATTTTCGCTTCACTCACAGAGTCACATTCATACTGCATTGCAATAATCTACTTGAAACTATTTTATTCTTCCTTCTCATTCCTCTATGACTCGTCATTGCAAAATTCTCGCGTCTTGCTCGTCTCGTCTGTCATTATCGTCGTGTCAAAGTGGAATGAATTTTATAATACTGTCACGATTAATGGAATATTTTTTGTGCTAAAAATGCAGCTTAAAACAGTTTAAAATACGCATAAAATAAATGGACCACTAATAGATATGTATAAATTTTCGAAATCATTATTTTCCCCTTTATCGAATAAAAAGATAAATTATAGCATATTTTTTATGCCTTCATCCACTTGAATGTGTAATAGAGCACGTTCTGGAATTTTTATGAGAAACTATATATTTTTGATCCCCGCTTGTAAAATCTTATAAAATCCCTGTAAACTCCTCTTATATGTATCTCTGCCTGTGTATGTATAATTTATAGTGAACTCTTGCCAGAAACAGTTTTTGAGTTTTTTATCAGGCTAAAATAATATAAATAATATTTTGCAACAGACTCCATTCTCGAATAGGAAGCTATTTCTTTACGGCTGGTGACATGAATGAATGTTTTTTTCTCAGATTTGTACTGTGGAAAAGAAAACACAGAAACAACAGAGAAAAATGCAAATCTTGTATAATTTTGACCATTTAGTGTTACCGTCTATTGTAGGAAAAATATGCACTGCTTTAGTTCTCCGAAAATACATAGTATAGTAGCTTGGTTGTTCGTGGTTCTTTCTTTCCTTCACTGCCAAAAACCCAGCAAGCATAGTTGCTGTAACAGTTCCGCTTTTTAATATCAGCAGAATAGTAAACCAGGCCATTTTATTATAACTGTAAAAATATTCCAGGACAAAATCCCAAGAAAAGTTAATAATAATACTGGTAAGCTTTTGCTCCGTATTTTTTGTGTGAGAAACTGCATTTTTCTGCATTTCCGTACTTGTCAGCGCATCGTATCATATCGCGTCGTTATAATGAGCAACATTCGTCCTTTTCATCTATGAAAAGCATATTTCATTTTGCGGAAGAGGAAAGACTGTACATTCATTTTTACTGCTTGCCGTCCCAGCAGTCGTCGTCAGTCTGCTCATTTTTGCCTGTGTTCACCCCATTTAGCGTGGAAAATGCACTTCATATTTTTTCTCATCTGTAAAGCTGCAAATTTTATAATAATGAAGGGAAGCTACAAACGATGAGAGAATGAAAAAGGAGATCATTGCCCCATTCCATTTTGGTGTAACACAAAAACATGCCGTTTTTAAAAAGATGCATAAAATTATAATATATTCTGTTGGTTTACTCTTAATGCCCATCCATCTACCACCACCACCGCACCGCCATGAAACTGTCCCTTTGATTTGATCCATCTAAATATAAAAGGTCCTTGAGTGAGCAGTGAAATTACAAAGGATAGAAAGTCGTAAAAATGGAAAAGAAAAAACGTGACTTGTAGTAATGCTATATACAAGTAATTTCTCCTGTTTCGTTATTTACGACAGATATTTCATTTTTCCAAGAAGCTTTCTCATTCCTCTCTTGTTGTTATTATTACCAAACGTATTATATTGCCCATGCATGCCGAATTTTGCCAAGAAAAAGAAATCCATAATAAGTGGGCAGATGATAAAAGATTACAGAAAAAACACAGTCGCAATGAAAATGCCATCTTGTTCACCCATTCAAGGAGACTGCTGTGCCGTAATAAACTGTCCATTTTATATGTTATTCTGTTGGCTGAACACGGAAAGATTTTCTTTTTTTACTGGGAGAAATAACTTCATATTTATGGAACACGACGATAACCACAAATGGCAATAATGAAGACGATGAGTTGACATAGCATGATAAAAAAATGAAATGGAAAAAATCTCCAAAAGTCAAGCCGCCATCACCTTTTATAATAATCCCAGATTGGTAACTTTAAAAGTAAAATGGGTTAAAAAAAGCTTGTGCTTTATTTTTCACACTACACCTTTGTAAACAGCACAGGTTCTTAACGAGAAACATGATAAAAAAGAAGTAATTCATAAAGGTCTCCTTTTTCCATGAATTACAAATTTTCTCTGTATCCTTATCCCAATCTCTCTGGAGAAAAATACTCCAGCCACTTTACATGTTAAGCCATAATATGTACCTACCCTTAGAAGAAAAAAATCCTAGAGGGACTTCACGCTGACATGACAAGGATGACCATTTTCCTGTGTTGTTTCTTCATTTCTCCTTTCCCATATACCCCTCATATATCAGTACTGTGTGTAGGTAACGATATGTAATAAAAAGTGGCATTATACAAGCATATAATATGATTATTTCCATATATTGCATTTATACTGTGCTCATACAATTTGTACATGAGTTTCCCATACATAAATAAATAAAAAATAGTTGGATGTCTACTCATTTTATCCATATTACCACGTCGCCATCATCGTCATCATGATTATCATCCTGTGTGTAATATGGGTTTAGCAAGTTAAGTAAAGTAAACATGTACACATAAGTTTGTACGTTAGTACTTTGGATATTCCGGCGAACATGAGATTTTCAGTTCACTCACTCATGCCTTTACTATTACTACTACTACGACAACCACCACCACTACTACTATCATATCATCAGACTTTACTCTCCTGGTGAAGAGTTTGTCCAAGTCCAAAAAATAACTTTTTGCCTTGTTCTCTGTGCCCTCTTCTTTCTTACTACATACTATTATGTACATACAATAGGGAGATGCCGAAGCAGGTTTTGGCGCCAGGATTTTTTTGCAAGTCTGCATGTTTACCAGCCAGAAAGCTCATTCCTTCGTCTGCTGTTGTAAAAGTAAAGTGGTGGTGGTCGTCGTCGTAGAAGTGGCAGTGGATAAGGAAGCAGAAAGAAGCGTTTTTCGCTTTTTTCAAGTGAGAGAGAGAGCATGTAATAATAAAGTAATCCATTACTCTGCTACTACACACGAATGAATGGTGTGTGTGTGTGAAGTTGGAGAGTGTGTACGTATGTATATGTTAAGTAGGCATGTTGTATGTTGCATAATGCAAAAAAATACTTTATGTAGCGAAGTGATATGATATGATATCACCAGATACAAACTGTAATGCAGAGAGACATCAGTAAAGAGAAGAAGAAACAGGGAGAGCAATCCGGCAGACATGTTATTTGAAACAAAAATATTTTTCAGTTTAATGTTAAAATGAATATGGTAAAAAATGTAAAATAACGCTAATTAATGTTGAAGTGGTGCGATGTATGTATTAATTAGGAAAATATTATGTAGTCTATATACACAATGTTTCTCTGAAAATAAGTGTATATACTAATACATCTTTTATATTGTGTATAATCTTCTCATAAGATAAATCCTTGAGAGAAAAATGTCTTTCAGGGTTCTTTCTCTGCTGCCTGAAAACTTTTGTTTCGTTTTCCCAAATTTCTCTTCGTCTCCGTCCGTTTCCGTTTTCAAGACATGAAAGATGTGCTACTTGTACGTAGTGCAAGTACATGTGCTTGTATGGAAGAGGCAGTGATGAAAAAGGCAGAAAAAAACTTGTTCTTCGCTCGCTCAGCAAGAACCAGAATAATAAGATAGACATGAGTAGAGCAAAGCGAGCAAACTTTTTTTTTGTACAAGATTGTTACATGGTTTGGTTTGGCAAATTGGTAGGTACTTGCTAGCTCGTTTCTCTGAGCTGCTGGTGGAGAAGTAAGCGAGGAAAGGAGACACACTGAATATTTGTATTCATAAGCCATTTCCTTTTCGCTTATCTTTTCTCCTCATCGTCTTCTTGTCTTCATTCATTTTCAAGTGTCAAGAAAAGACGAAGAAGAAGAGCAGAAAAATACTCGCGTACACATTCTCACACAAATAAGTAGAGAATAATTCACTATTTTCCTGGTATATATTTTCGCTGTTCACATTTAAAAGACACAGGAAATCTTGTAAAGTTTTGTAGAACGCGAAGAAAACAAGCTGAAAAAAAGAAACAGGATTGTCAGCATTAATAATGTTGTCTGACTTGACATATGAACACGCATATATTTGAACAATACTTCATGAATTTTCCTCGCCCAACTTTCTTTCCTTTCACTTTTCACTTTCACCTTCAAACGAGAGTGTATTCTTATTTTGTTTGTTTTGTAGAGTTTCTTGCATGAGAAAAAATGTATTTTCAATTAGCCCCTTTAAGTCTTTCCTGTTTTCAAGTTTTGTCACGTGAGACGTGATAACGCTGATGATGACGTTTATGGTAATACACATGTCTAACAAATTGTTTTCTTTTCTCTTTAGAATGCCGACTGGGGAAAACTGTACACGAAATTGGTGACACTTGGAATCCGGACCTTGGCGATCCCTTTGGGATAATGTTTTGCATTCAGTGCGGTTGTGAACCGGTAAGAAGAGAAAAACCAATTTAACAAACTTTCTTCTTTGCTTAATCCGCTCCACACATTGCAAAAAACCACACATCGTCCTCTTATTTTAAACTTAGGGAGGCAATTACTCATCTGCCAATCTATCTACCGTACTAATTAAATCATAATTAAACACAACTGCATTCTGTTTCTGCATTGCTGCTTTGCACATGATCATGATTTTTCTCAAAGTTTGCGCTCGTGCCAAGGGAAAAACACAAGGAGCAAAAGTCACATCACATCATCCTCATCAAAATGAAATAATGCATTTAAGTCGAATACATTTTCGTGTATCGTACTTTCATTCCTCGTGTGTCGCACTTGTGCCGTGGCAATGCAGCACTTGTGCTCTGCTTTGCTCATCTAGATTCAAGGAAGAAGGAAGCGTATCATAATCATCTTGGGCACATACACACCATCACACCAGTTGGGAGGAAAATGTCATGAATTTGTCATTCATTCATGACTTACATCACATCACACCACTGCCACTATATGCTACTGCTGTTGCCACTGCTGCTTTTTATTATAAATCCTGGCATTCTAATAGAATTACTCACCACCAACCACCACCATTGCTGCATCACATCTCATCATCAACTTTTTGAGAGGGTGTCTCGTGAGATCTTGTTAAAATATACATTTGATACGATCACATTTTCTCCTTCTTGCGAAGAAATGGCCTTTCTCATCAGCAAGGAGGAAAAGGAAAACCACAAAGAAAATGACATCAAATGTAAAATGAGACGTTCTACCGTTTTCTAGTTGACTGCTATATACCGATCTCCTACGAGCGATACTACTACTACGATTAATGTTAATATGCTCCTGGTGCTCGTGGTGATTTCATTAGAGGCTGGTCTAGGTCTGCTCTCTTGTCTCCTATCCACCACCATTTCATAAATACTATCATTATCATCATGAAACCGTTCCTTTAGAATGTGTCTTGCGGCAGCAGGGTGGCCGTGGCCGGGCTGCCGGTGGCACAAGGTAACTTGTCCAATGCAATAATCGTAAAATGAAAGCGTGTGTACCACCAACGTCACCATCATGTACTATTATTTTACACCACTTTCCGTTAAATATGTAAGCCAAAAAAATCCGGCTTGATCCTAAAAGACGACAAGCATCAAATACGTGTAATATTCTGGTCTCTGCTTAAAGAGATCTTTCTACTGGTTCTTCTGGGCAAGGCACCAGAGCATGATTTTTTTATTAGAAAATTCTATAATAACCCACAAGACAAGCATTGCTCTTGTCTATAAAGTAGCAGCAGCTCTAGGAGTAATAGTTAGAGTTGGACTTTAGTTTAAAAAAGAATATTATGGGATGTGGTTTATTATGCTTTATGTTCTGTAATATCTTGTAAAAGGAGTAAGTTACAGGCTACTACAACATACATTATTGTATCATTATATAAGAAAAAGAAAGAAGGTCGATGAACCTTATAAAGAATTATTTAGCAGTTGTTTTGGTTTTTTCTTAGCTCTCTGTCTTTCTCACTTCTTCTCTGTGACTAATATTATATAATTCTATAAGAAACTGCTCGTCGTATTCGGTACATACGACGACACACCACCATTGCATTTTTTTCTGATAAAAAAATTTATTTACTACTACAACTTCTCAACTCTCTTTCCTACTACTGCCACTTACTTAAGTCACTTAACAAAAATAAAAACAAGAAGAAGGAGTGTAAGGAACGCAAAAAATGCATTTATGTGGATTTAGTTGAGTTAGGATGATCTTGATATTGCATCATCATTCAACCCCCGCATCCACTCATCCTCTTCTAGTACTCCAAACTACATGGTTTCTACATCATCACTCGAGCCCTCTTTTTTGTTACCTCAATTCATTCTACACACAAGTCTTTCTGTCTCTCTCTCTCTGCTTTCTTCCGTCGTCTTGTCTGTCTCTTCCACAAACACACACTCACACTCTCTCTTTATTTCCATCATCATTTTCATATTGAATACACATACTACTCCACTTACATATCATGCTATTCCATTTCAACAAGAGGCCAGAAAAAAACACAAATTTATGTGAAAAATAGTTGGCAATTTTTTCCGGGTGGCATATATTACACTTTACTATTCATCTTTGCAGGAATATCTGCCATTGCACTGCTGCGTGTACACACAAATATATACTCCAAGAATTTTTTTCAGAATGACAATCTACATTCATGTCATGATGTCAGTCATTCCCTCCATATCTCTTGCCTAATAATATGCGTGAGTATTGTATAACTATACCGTTTTTTCGAGTGGCTGTATGTTAGTAGCTGCGTTAGGTTTTTTGCGTTACATTTTTTCCTCGTAATCTTCATCATGATCACTAATGTGGCTCCATAAGTATCCATCTTACAAGAAAAGTTGTCGGGTTTCTTGCTTGCCTTGAGCGTGTACGTTACATGCGGCAAAAGATGAACCAACAATGGTACTCATTGTATAACTACATAAGNATGTTAGTAGCTGCGTTAGGTTTTTTGCGTTACATTTTTTCCTCGTAATCTTCATCATGATCACTAATGTGGCTCCATAAGTATCCATCTTACAAGAAAAGTTGTCGGGTTTCTTGCTTGCCTTGAGCGTGTACGTTACATGCGGCAAAAGATGAACCAACAATGGTACTCATTGTATAACTACATAAGGATTGCTGATATGTATAGTAAAAGATAATTTAAAGAAGCTGCTAACATGTGTCCGTGTACGGCGTAGTGGTAATAGCGGAGGTGCATTTGCATGCTCTATTGTTTTGTTGACCTTTTATGCAGTAGTAGCAAAAGTCGGCAAAAAGATATGGTGGTGGTGTGGTGACGATGATGATGAATCGCTTGGTTCTCATCTTTTTTCATGGGACGTCATCCCCATAAACCATTTTCGATCCTAATTCATACCAGTTTGCTGTAAAACACATGCTAATTTTTTTTATTAGAAAATTGGATTTTTTCTCTCCTTATGAAAGGGAAAATACAAAGTGCATTTATTGTTATTATTACAACAGCTTTTGTGTACATTTTTTAAATTGTTATTTATTCAAGAGACAGGTAAAATAAATTAGCATCTCATAATCATCATCTTTCTTATGTTGTTGAGCAGGCTTGTGCTTTGGACAAGGTAGCAAAATGGATGGTGCCGCGCAATGATGATGGTTAAGTCGGTGATTTATGTGAATGCACATGATCTGCATAACTACACAATACTGTTGCTGTGATATTGTCAATTGTTTTTTTGTAACTGCAGAGCTGATAATGTTCCCCATGATCATCTTCACTTCTTCTTCGTTGTCGCCGTCATCATCCCCATAAAGTTGTACACACATTAAACCGTAGTATGTATGATTGCAGCAGGAGCAGCATAATAATAATAGTCCATCTTCTGCTCATGACCGCTTTATGAGATTGGTGGTGGCATTAGTGTTGTTATTGCCGTTGCCGAAAATTTTCTTTGTTTTTTCTGCCCATCTTCTTGTTGCTGTTGTTGTTGCTACTACCGATCGTGACATGACTGACTCCACTTTTTAAATAGTCTGTATTATACTACTGAACAAAACAATAATATGCATAAATATTGTATCAGATATTTTTTGGCAAACGCTCCAAAACACTTCATATTACACAGACAGAAAACAATCAAGCAACGTCCCCAGTAATAGTACATAGTAAAAAGACAAATAATTTTTGTCAGCATTAATAATGTGGCAATTCAAAATTTTGCTGACAAAACAGTATGTATTACATATCAGTGTGAGCAACGGACTTGCATACATTTTAGATTATACATATTCATGAGCTTGTACGCAGGGAAGTAGTAAAAAAAGAGGGAGAGATAAAAGAGTCAGAAGAAGAATAACGAGAGGAGGAAGAAAAGCAAAGTATCAAATGACAAAACCAGACATGGGGCGTACTGCACAAAATAGAATTACTCTAGAGCGAAACACAGCGCACACTTTACATGCTTATACATCACACATGTCCTATTATTCTTTTGTTCTTCTACGATCTTGTTAACTTTTATCAGCCTCATCCTCATCTTTTTCTTCTTCATCTCTCAGGACTAAGACAGTCCAGTTAATTAATGTTGACACAAAAGTGGGAAAAGACCCATACTCATTGAAATAGCAACCGTCGTCCCTCAACCATGCAGAAAGGCAATCTCCTTCAATTCTCATCATTGTCATGCTACGTGTACCTTTGTACAAAAAGTGCATCTCTCACACAACCATTCTCATCATTCCTTTTCAAATCTCATCTCATCTTGTTTAAAACTTATTACCCGTCCTCGCTAATTGTAAGTTATGTACTTTGTTGAGAGCTATCTGGTCTGCTGGTCGCGCTCGTCCAAGTCAAACAGGGAGAGATTCTTCTTCGTATCAAGTCAACCATAATAACAATAATATTAACAAGAGCTTTATTACAAATTTTGTTTCAAATTTATTATTCTCTTGTAAAAAAAGATCAAAGCATGCTCTTTTTTATTTGCATATTGCATAAAAATGCATAAGAGTATTAAAGTTCAAATGTGGCAGTGCTAGTAGTAGTGTGCCGAAACAAACTGAAATGAATACAATGGAGGACAATCACTATGCATGCTCATCTTCTTTTCTGGCTATTATGCTAAAGTCTGAGTGGACCTAAAAATCTTGTTTCATGACTATCATGATCATCATCAACAACATGATCACATTGCTGCTCTCTTGCTCTTATATGTTCCTCTCCGCTAATCTTTCAGCTTGATCTTACATACAACACTTTTGTTTTTTTCCCTCTTGTCTGCTTCTGTTTCTTGTATGTCGCCAGAAATCTAATTCTCTTCTCTATTTTTACTTGTTTTGTGTACCAAAAAGTCGTGACATGTCAGAAAAAAGTTAAGGAGGTTCGCTTGCTTTACACAAAAAACTGAATCGTTTGCATCTTTTCTGCAAATAATACTACTCTACTGACTCCTGAACTATCTTTACTATTTTTTTCATCGTCATCTTTTCTTATATATGTCTGTGTTTTTACTCTGCTTGTTCTTCTGATTATGTCTTTCAATTTTCATTTTCATTTATCTATGGATGGATCTTCATCTTGAAGATGTTTGATGGACTATTATTTTCGTCTTCAAAAACTTCAATGGAGCCAAAAATGGCATTTAATTTACATAAAATTGAATGGAAAAAGTTCTGCCACACGCAAAGCATTCAAACCAATACAGTGACAATTTAAAACATTATGTATACCTATGACCTGTGGCCTGTCCTTCTTCTTCATCTTCTGGGTGATCACCTCACCTGATCCATCTTTAGTGATATAAAAAATTTTATTACGCTTTTTTTCACAAGAAAGGACAAAAAGGAGAACTAGAACTACCTACTAAAATTCACCGCCATGGTCGTCACAATTCTTTCATAATATTTTATTATTTTATCACACATTTAATATACTTTTGTCCGATTAAATTATTCTACTCGTGACATTTTTACTCGCCAGATTAGATTCACCTTTTTCCTTCGTAGCAGCATTAGCAGAACTAATTCACCCAACAAAAAAGCCAAACTTGCAGAAAAAGCTAGAAGAAGAAGAAGAGAGCACTTTTCCTTCTACTTTGAATTATAGCTCAATAAATAAAATACGCAGTATAGTAGACAAGGATCTTAGAGAAAGGGAGAAGAAGGATGCGGGACGCGCATACTCAAGCTAGTAAGCAGGCAAGGTATATGTAATAATATTTTTACGATTGGATTTCATTCGAAAAACAAGGATTTCGATTAGTTTTGATTGGTTTGTTGAGGGAATTATTGGGATCTTTTTGGAAATAAAAAATACTAACCAATTTGGATTCCCCTTTTTATGTATTATTATGACTGTTTGTCTGCTTTATATTTTTTGTGGTTTGCTCTCAGATTTTTCTCTCCCCTTTTCAGCATCGCATTGAATAAATGTGCGAATAAATGGCATGACCACGTTCGTCCTTGGTCTAAATAACTTATGGGATGTATTTAATGCAATATAGGTACATATATAATATATAAGGCATATATACATTAAGTGCATTACATTTGAATACAAAGTCGTAAGGGGAAAACAAAACTTTCACGGTTTTCCTTCGAACCAGTGAAGATGGAGAAAAAAGGTCGTCACCATGTATAGTTTGTAGTAGTTGTCCTGAGTGACTCTGGCATAAAAGGAAAGAAGAAGAGCATGTGAAGAAGAAGTGTAGAGGAAAAGGCCTTGGACTCCCAACTGCAAACGGAGTAAAAAAAACTGGTAACTGTACTGCGCGAGCTTTTACTTTATTTCGTACAAAAATAATGGGAATGTGCAGGCCAGGCCATACCCAAAAAATATGGCTAATGACTAATGACCATTACTTTACTGTACTGTTCTTTGGTACAATAAGTAATCCAACTGAGAGAAGAAGCAAAGAGAAGGCTTGCTTTTTTGCTCGATCATTTTCTCCTTCACTTTTCAACACGGGGTAGGCGCCGTTGTCTGTACTCGTGCTCTTCTTTTGCTCAGTCAGTTGGAGTAGTAACTCTTTTCACAGTTTTTACACGCCTGAGTAAGCAAAATTGCATAACAAAACTTGTAATAAGGATGTATAAGCATGATCTATATTTTTTATGTATTAGATGTATGCATGGATTATATTTGTACATTACTTCATGTGCATGATCATAGTATTGTTACACTTTTCATACATTTTTTATTTCTGATTGGCGCGCCACGGGGGAAAGTGACGAGTCAGGAGAAAAATTGAGGTCAACCTTCTTTCTTTTGACATAAAAAGTTTAGTGAAAAGGTGATGGTGGATGATACTACGTAGTTCTCTAAAGGATTTGTGGAGACGTCCTTAGTTCACCTTGTTTTGATATTTATGCATTTCTTTAATTATGACGGGAACAATATAGTCACAAAATGCTTTCTCACAATAGAAAATACTGGTTTAGATAAGAAATTTCACGAGAAATATTTTCAGCAGTGCTAAGATTTCATAGTAAAAGAAAATGAACAAGAGCAATCATAGTTATTAAGTAAAATTTATAATTTCTGAGAAAAAGGACGCTCTACTATGCTTTCATGGTGTATTTTTCTAGAATTTTGCATATAAAAAGCTCACGACTTTTTAAACAATTGCATAAGCACAATATACACACAAAAAACAAAAATGCAATTATCTTGTATAATTCTGAATGCATGCATGCTTGCATGAAGGAATTGTTGCAGGGCCCGGAAGGCATGCCGGGAGCCACAATCAACAAATATGTTACAGGCTCATGGCTCATCAGAATGTTTTTGGCATTTATTGCTGCAAATGGAGAAAAAGGACAGGTGTGTATAATTACATGATTGTGTGCACATGTTTGTGCATACCTGTGTGCCGCTATCGCGTGCTAACGGAATATTCCATATTTTAAAAGTTTACTTGCATGTCAAAATAACCTGTATTGACCTAATGTGTTAGAATTCAGTTTAGAATACCTATCGTACTCACAACGAAAATATACACATCATGTGACTTTCATTTCTGCCCACTGACTGACTGACTGACTGCCAGCATAAGTCCTTTTTATAGTTCTCTTTTTAAGTTTGATAGGATATGTGATGTTAATGGCAAGATAGCGATCGGGATCATTCTAAGAACAAAAACAAACCAAAACGTGAAATAACAAAAGACAAAAGAGAGAATCGCTTCGGATATTTTTGTAGAGAAAAAGGCTTAAGTGTATACCAATAGTTCAGTACTCCACCAACCTTGCTCTTTTCTCCATTATTCTCCTTCTAATGACTCATTTCACAACTTGTCAGCATTTCCTTTCAGCTTCATTACCTACATCAACATTTTAACAACCTCCTCCTTTGTACTTATCTATAACTTTGTATTGCTCTAAGCGTAGCAGGAGACGACGAATGAAGAAGAAAAGAACACAAACGACTCGATCGAATGACACATTCTCATATAATGATCGTGATGTGGTGGTGATGGGCATTCATTTTTTGCAAGTAGGTGGAGGAGAAGACCAAGTAAAAGTACAAGGCCTTTTCGGGGAAAGTTTATTCGTGTAATGCCTAAGTTTATTTTCTCAGGCCCATACTATTATGTCATCATCATCATATATGACCATGTAGAAAAGCAATTACCTGCTTTTACTACTTTACTCACTCTACTTTACTCTGTTACACACAAGTAACGTTCATCGCAAAAAATCCTTTCCTCTAATTTGTCTCTATTTTCATGTCAGACACGGAGTCAGTCGTAAAAATATTTTTATTTGGTCAAGGTTGGTTGCGTGTAAAAATCATTGCTTTGCTCACTCACACAAGTCATGTGTAATTTGTGCTTTTTGCCATATACTTTTTTAATGCAGTAGAGTAGTAAAAATGAAAGACACAAGGTCCAGAAAGAGAGAGAGAGAGAGGCACATTAAGACAAATCCAGTCAGATACTAAGTAGTCAGTGTAGTATGAATTCTTTTTGTTTTTCTAGTCGCTCTAATTTCTTAAGCAATTCCGCAGAAATTGGAATGCAGATAGTACATAATAATATAGTCTGTGATGCACCACCAGAACATATATAACAACAATTTTGGCAAATTACAAGAACACACAATTCCAGTCGCACATATTACGTGTACATAATAATACGTGATACATTATTACATTTCCATCATACATTCTGACCTTTTATATTATTTTGTTATTTGTCGTAAATTTTTGGAACAGAAATTATTTTGTTTGAAATTATTTAGACCTCCGTGCTAGTAGACTGTAACTTTGTATATACTTAAGTAAGTACTTTAGCTACAGTCGATTACGCACATGCCACAAAAAAGCATGCATAATGCATATAAAAATAGTTAAGCAGTTTATGGAATCTCGTAAAGTAAATTGAGTGAACCACAACGACAAACAAGGAACATAAGTAATTTTAATGAGAAGCGCAAACATACGTTTGTCGTGGTGTATATAGATAGGAGAGCAGCACAAATTAGTTCATACTCCATAGATTCCGTCCAAATATATGCACTGTTTATGCATCATCATACTATATTCCTAAAATATATTTTCCCGTCAAACTGAATGACTTTTAAAATAAACTTTTTTGTGCTTCTAAAAAACTAAAATCTATAACATTGCCAACGTCCGTCCATCCATCCAAAACTTAAGTTTATAGTTCTTCTTTCATTTTCTCATTGTCTGCAAAGTCATAGGAGGATAGTAACGATCTCAAAAGTCAGTCAATGTAATAATATATAGTGCAAAAAATACATGATTTTCACTAGCGATATATATATGTGCTGTTAAGTTTGCTGACGATGATAGTGACGATTTGTGTGTTAAGTTACTTGGATGACGACTTTGGCACCACACTTGCACCACTGTCTGCACTCTCCTATCTTTACATGCACATCATACACATATATTACATATGCAGTCACATTACCTATGTATATAGATTTTACCTTCAGATCATCATCAGATCAAAGCCACAACCTTACACTTTAAAAAGAAAAATCAAGTAAAAATCTGATGGTAATGATGAAAATATAATATGCAGCAGGCACACGATCATTACTGCCACCGCTACCACTCCACAGTACTCTTTCTGGTTTTATTACTCTCACCTCGAAGAAACCTCCGTGAAAATGAATCATCATGTGTTTACAGCAGCATCACCGCCACACACCAGTATCCCATAAAAACAGACAAAAAAATACATTCACTCAGCAAACTCAATATATGAGCGATTCCATGCATATTAAAATGCAATAAAAAGAGTTTTTATAGGGTCGAAAGCAAAAAGACAATTTACCCCAAAAAAGAAGTAACAAAACAAGCAGAAAAAAAGAAAGCTAGGCTATATAGAACATGCTACCCAAAAATGAATCAGCAAGTCTGGGCACGTTTTCTTCGCGCATATATTTTTTTGACCGTGTCTCTTGCAAAACTCACGTCACTGGCTCCACTGTCCCTCCGTATCCCATTAAAATGCAATACAGTAGTTTTAATAGCGATGATAAATAACTAACAGCATGTGAACAACGATACTTTCCTTCTGTTCGTATAATATGCTCTCACCGCCATCACCACCACCATCGGCAAATAAACTGCAGAAGAAGGGGCAGGAGTGTGTGTAAGGCAAAATGCATAAATAAAAGTAGCGTCTTGTTTTTGTAACGTGCATACCTACATTTCCCTTTTACTTTGCTTTTCTTGTGTGAGTGACGACTGCGACGAAGAAGAAGAAGAAACAAAACTCTTCTCAAGGTTTGTTAGCTGTTGGCAACGTGGCTTTTTGGCCGATATAATATAGAGACTATTTTTGCAAAAACTGATAAACTATGAAAAAGCTCAGTGGCAGCAGCAGGTTCACAAGAGCAGAGAGAGACGTTTATCGTAATTGGTTTTGTGCAGTACATCTTTGTAGTGCCATATGATATCTTGGTAGTAAATTTTGTGATGATGCTAAATTAGAAAACTACTGGTGTAGTGAGCATGCTAGATTTAAAGCTCTGTGGTATAAAAAGTATAAAGAGTCTTGTTGATTCGGAGTTAAAAGACGAAGCGAGCAGGAGGAGGAGGACAAAGACAATATGATGCTAATTAAATGACAAGAATGAATGAAAGGATAAATAGGAAAAGGATTGGATTTTCCAACTACGTCGCTAATAAAGGCTTGTGCCTTACTTAAGTAACGTTGTTATTCACACAACATTTTAATACGGTTAGTTCAATAGGGATAGCTCTTATGTACATAGCACCCTGATGATATACTATACTCCTGTTACACTTCATTTCATCCCTTACAGATCTTCTCATCTGGCGTTTTTTTGTACATTGCCTTTTTTTTCTTTTTCCTCATGGATGAACAATGGCTTTTTGTCACGTTACAAATCAGTTGATCTCGTTAATGAGACAGGAGCAGGCGACCAACCGATACGCCAAGTTGATATATCCATTCTTAGCGTTTACTCAAATGTTAGAGGAGCATACAATCATATTAACTTTACTTATAGGAGCGAGTGATCAAGTTCATTCATTCTCTTTTGTACAATCATGATAATGCAATGTCCATTTTTTTCCTTCTTGTAGCAAAAAAAATGCTTGTGATTGTTAATTGTTTTGTTGTGACTATTGCTGACTGGATCAGTGATTGAATCTTAGGCAATGTGGACAATAATGTGTCTAACATTGAGGAAGAATTTTTTCTTGATGGTTTTCTTTAAAAAAAAGTATATAAACTATGAAATTCAAGTGATGGTGGCGGCGGCGGTGTTGGTGTGACTGCAAATGCACCAAAAAAAAGAGCAGTAGTATACTTATTTAATAGAAACTCATCATGATCATGTCATTTGGTTTACTGATATATATATTTTCTCCTTTGCACGATTGCTTCACTTAAACTTACAGCATGC